>JAZHYW010000345.1:0-273697 GCA_037355805.1 Ixodes ricinus
GGACTAAACTAGACCCAGCTACCGGCATTGGCATTCACCTAGATCTCAGTCCTGTCACCCGCAGTTCATCAATGTTGTAGCAGACTTTCCCTCACCTCAAGCGATCGATGCTGTATTTACGATATATTTCAAGCTGAGTACAATGGCACCTCTGAAATTCAGGAAATTTATGCCACACCCCTTCAGGCGGCACCTCGGCAACAAGGCAGGCTGCTCCTCATCCACCACAAGGTGTTAGCCAACTCGCCGAATTGCGACAACAGAGACATAATGCCCGTCGAATTCAACGGAGCTTTTGACGTGCCTATAATGCTTCTAAACAGAGCACTAGCACTGGGAGTTTGCTCTCCACTGTGCTAACACAAATTATTGCTATTCGCAGGGATGCCTCAATCATGCGAATGGCCACAGACGCCCCAGTTATGCTTCGAAACAAATCACTGGCAGTGAGAGTTCGCTGTCCACATGCTGATAAGCGTAATTGTGATTCTCAGCCGCAGGCATCCAGTTTATTCTTCGAAACATATCACTGACAAGGAGAGCTCGCTCTTACAGTGGTGACACACGTTATTGTGATTATCAGAGTGGCCTCGAGGCTCTGTCCAAACAGGACACTTAAGAAATCGTGAGGAGACACGACTCCGTCATAAATCATGAAAGTTGAAGCGTCCGGCAGTCCGATGTCTTTATTCGACAAGCAGTGCACAAGCAAATATCACGACTTTCTTCCTCAATTCTTCCGCTTTTCGATGGCCTCGCCCGATCGAAAGATCATCAGAAATTCTTTAATGGTCCATTAATCATTTTTGATGGCCCTTCATACTTCTTTGATGGCCCATCAGACTTTTTGATGGACCATAACACGTTCTTGGCGGCCCATCATACCTTCTCGACGTACCACCACACCTTTTTGATGGCCAAAGAGACCCTCTTGATGGTCCATCAGACTTGTTTGATGATCCGACAGGCTTGCTTGACGGTGTCTGGTGGACCATCAATAATTTTCTGGTGGTGGCTGACGGACCATTAAAGGCTTCTGTTAGTAGCTCAGAGACCGTCAAATCTTTCCTTTAGTGACTGTCGGACAATTGAAACGTTTTGATGTTGCCCGGGTGAGACAATCAGGATTCCTTGATGGACCATCAGAACGCAAAAATGCTGATGTTGCTTTTCATGACATCTTGCGGTGGTTGAAAGAACCTGGCTATACTCGGGAGATTTCTGCTGTGGCCGAGAGAAGGCGCCAATAATCTCACGTCGTCGTGAATGCGTGAATTACGTTTGGTGTGTAAAGCTGACAGCGGCGTGGTTTGATAACATGGTGTTCAATCCGTAATAATCCGCCTCAACAATTGTCGTAGGATATCTAGACTTAAACATCGCAAGTAAGGTACTTTTGAGTATCGTAGGATACTCAAAAGGTAACGACTCAGGTATGTTTTTGCAATTATGTTTTGTTTTAAATTGTTCTATTGTCCGTTGGTGAAATAATTTGTTGATCCGCTTTGTATGTCCAGTAGATCATGTTTACAATCTACGTGGCAGATAATGTGCCGAAAAACGCACTTTGCTTGATATGAAATTCAATTACTAGGCGTACGTGTACTGTGAACTAAATGTTTGCGAGGAAAAAGGTTTACAAAGCCGCGAATGCGGTAATACGAGGCTTACTGCATTCTCGCGCCTACGAGGCTAAGTGTATTGCGTGCTGTCGCACGACGCCGTCATGCCCAGCATGAACGACGGGGACCGGAGTGTAGATAGCCACGTAACGGACACTGATGTGATGAAGTTGCTGCGCGTAGTGGAGTCTCGAAAGTATTTAGCGGATTTAGCGCATTTTCTCTTCTGTTTTGTTTTTGCGGTTTAATAAATCAACTTTCAATAATTTTTAAATAGAAATAATAACATGCGATAACCTAAATACAAACTTTGCTTTCAGGTTTCTACGGGGATTTCGGAAGATACCCCAACGCTTCTGATGTTTCTTTTGAAATAATAATGGGCACATAATAATTTTCACAATTGACTGCAATGGAATCTTTGTCTTCTGCCAGGTACATATGTCTAATTAGAAATTGATAACAACCAACAGATCGTCACACCATCAAACTATCACACCATGAAACCATCACTCCATCAAGCTATCACACCATAACACCATCAAGCCTTCAGACCATCACGTAATTAGGCCATCAGACCATCAATGTCCCAAAACACGTCAAACCATCAGCCTGATGAACCATCAGGATATTTTTCTGATGGCCTTTTCGATGGGGCGGTGCTCGCCAGACTTGACGTTAGATGCCACCTGCCAATGCTGTCTATCTGTTCTGCCGAGCCCTCTTATCCAATGTTCGTGTTTCAAAATTTACTCGAACTTACTCCAGTGTAAGGTTTTTGTACCTTCTCGTTCGAAAACCTACTCGAGTTCAGTATCACTCTATCTGTATTATCACGTGGCAGGACCCGCCACAGAGTAGCTCGGATGTACTTGGGTAAGGTTTCGAACTCCTCATGTGTTTCATGTTTCTGCTGCCGTTGCTGACAAAAGGGTGGCATGGCCCCGTCAGGCCTTCGAGCCTTTTGCCATTTCCCCTGAGATATCTCTGTACATTTATGTCCTAAATAAAGGTATAAAAACAACAACAACACAGCCCTTCCTTTTCCCGTTTTCGGGACCTGACGAGCAGTGGAGGCCTTGGGCGATTGACCGACAGCAATCAGAGGCTGTGAGTGGCTCTCTGGACCCACGTGATGAGCATGCTCAAAGCCCCTGTGGACGGCACGGGCTAGACTTGACAAAAAAACTTTCCCAACAGCAAAATAAAATTAACAAAAAAACGGGCGGAATCCGAGCCGTGTGTTTTATGTCGGAGTCGTATCGCCTCACGATTTTGTAAGTATCCTGTTTGGAAGGGCCTTCACTCGTGTGAATGGCTACCGACGTCCCGTTTATGCCTCGAAACAAATCACTGGCAGTGAAAGTTAGCTGCTCACGGTGCTGACACACGTTATTGTGATTCTCAGGGTGGCCTCAAAAGTGTGAATGGCCACAGACGTCCCATTTCTGCTTAACAAAAGATCACTGGCATTAAGAGTTCGCTGCCCACAGTGCTGGCACACATCATAGTGATTCTCAGAATGGCCTCGGTCGTGTGAATGGATACAGACGTCCAGCTCGTGCTACGAAAGGGAGCACTGACACTAGAATTTCGGTCTCTACTGTGCTAACACACGTTATTGTTATTCCTAGGGTGACCTGTCTTGTGTGTGGACACAGGCGTCCCGTTTATGCTTCGAAACAAATCACTGTCACTGAGATTTTGCTGTACACTGTGCTTCCACACGTTACTGCTATTTTCAGAGTTGCCTCAACCGTGTGAAGGGCTACAGAGATTCTGTTTATACTTTGAAACAGCTCACTGTCAGTGAGAGCTCGCTACCTACAGTGCTGATACACGTTATTGTTATTGTGAGAGTGCACGGCCTCCGTCGTGAGAATGTACACATACGTCCAGTTTATGCTTCGAAACAGATCACTGGCACTAAAAATTTCCTGTCCACTGTGCCTCCACATGTTACTGCTATACTCAGAGTTACCTCAACCGTGTGAATGGCTACACGTATTCTGTTTATGCTTTGAAACAGATCACTGGCAGTCAGTGCTAGTGGCCTACAGTATACGTTATTGCGATTCTCAAGGTGGCCTTGGTCGTGTGAATGGCCACAGACGTCCCGTTTATGTTTCGAAACCGATCAGGCAGTGGGAACTCGCTGCCCACAGTGCTGACACACGTTATTGTTATTGTGAGAGAGGCCTCCGTCGTGTGAATGACCACAGGCGTCCCCTTTATACTTCGAAACAGAGCACTGGCACTGGTATTTTTTCTGCCCACTGTGTTAACACACGTAAAATTTATTCTCACAATGACCTAAATTTCCTGAATGGCCACAGACTTTCCATTTATGCTTTAAAGCAGAGTACTGGCAGTGATCTGTTGTGACGTTTTTCTCAAACAAAAAGAGCCTATTTACAATCAAAATCCGATTTGTGGCATAGCGATGATTTAAAGACACTGGGAAGCCAATACGGCATTTGATGGGGCTGCAAACTTTTGTTTTGGTGAAGTTGAACTCTATATTGGTGATTCATGGCACAGTGGAATACATACACCAGCTTAGACACTATTCAAACGAAAAAATTGTCTGGTGGATGCTAACGCAAAAACTATGAACAGTGAAGTAACGAAGAAGAGAAACAGGACAACAGCATGAGACACGGAAGGTCAGTCATGGGCGACAACGACAATTCGATTTTACCGCATATGAGTCGTACTTAAAAGGACCGTTTTGTTTGTTGAGATATTCCACGCTTTCTCGTTAATGTTGGCGTTACGCTTTGTCAAGGGGCTCAGCACTAGACAGCTAGGTCACTCTCAGATGGGGTGTCCTCTCCATCCAGCTGGTTGACGATGGGCTGGATGTGAGCACCTGTGGAACCACCTCATCTAAATGTTTCACAATAGAATGCCTAGTATTAATCTGGTTGTCAGTAGCAATCTTGCCATTTTCTTCGTTGAGGAGTGTCCCCACGTTGACGATCTTGAACGTCGTCTTTAGGGCAGCAACGCCGTTCTTGATCTGGGCCCATATCAGCTCAGTGGGATAGAACTTGCAAGGATATGACGGGAGCCGGACCATAGTGCAGGCAGCCGTCCCGGCAGCGCTGTCCACATGATACTTTAGGTGCTGTTGATTCACCAACACCACAATGTTGACGAGCCGCTTCGTCAGCACCTTGGAGTCGCAAGAAATATTTTTAGATACCAGCCTCTACCGGATGTCGTTCTTGCGGGAAATTGTCGTCGGCACTGCTTCCGACCTCCCGGAATGGCAAGAAGTGTTGTCAATGAAGATAACGCTTCCCGTCAGCAGTTTGTCGAGGACATCGTCGAACCACTTCTCGAAGCAGGCGCCATCAATTTTCTTATGGTAATTGCAGGTCTTTTGGCTGCAGAACACGTCCAGGCAGCCGTCAACAAAGCCGTCCTCGCTGCCGATGTGGGTGACGATAAGGCAATGGCTCTTCCCCGATGGCTGCTTGAGGCCGGTCGAAAAACCACGTATGAAGGCGTCGTGAGACGAGGCAACGGTCGTGTCTACCCACATTCTTGAGGCAGTGTGCCCTGCCGTCACCCACGTCTCGTCCAGGTAGATCTTCCGATCATCTTGTTGGTGACGTGCGATCTTATGCAGGTACGTCTGCTGACAGGTGACGATGTCCTCTCGTTCAATCAGCCGCGACTTTCGTTCCTTCTTGTCATGCTCGAATCCGACGCCATTGAGAAGGCGGCGCACAGTCCAAGCCTTCAACGACGGTAGTTCAGTGCTCGTGAAGAATTTGACCGTTATCTTTTTGACCGTAAGGACCTCGTTCCGTCGAAAGAAACAATGAACGCACGACCTCGGCGCGCACAACATGAAGTCATCGTATACTTGACTTTGCGCCGCCTCTGCGTTCACTTGCTGGGAGCTTCTGAAAGGGTGTTAAAAAGGGTGTAGCATGATTTCCCCTCATGTAGCACTATTGCCCTGCGTATCTGTCGCATAAGCCCCGCCTTATTTGCCCCACGTTTCGAATATCCCGCGCTCAATTACCCCGTTCCGTATTCCCCGCACGCCAAAAGCCCTGTCTTCGTTCTTCAACCAGAATTGTTGCATGTCTTAACCTAAGATGTTCACGGCCTACAAAAGGTCTCTTCAGTGATGCACTCTGCCGTCATGGAGGAAGCTCAGACTCAGAATTATAGACTCTATTTACAAAGATGGATATAAATACCTTTAGAATGGAACCTAAGTTTGGTGTTGTGATAAGTATGGTGCCATGAGCTGCGGGTTAACAGTTTTGCAGAACCCACTTCGCTGGGACTGGGAATCCACGCGCGCTTCAGAGCCGACGAAAACTTTGATTCAATGCTTGATGAAGCTGTCTTTAAATGTTTTGCCAGCGATTTATATTTTCTGTTTGTTTTCACTCTTAGCGCCACAAGACGGGAATGTGTATAGGGGACGCCTGAAGAACTGAAACCTTTATCCAGTTCTTCTTTACTTGAGTCCCGGGTATGGCATGATTACATTACACACGCTCGAGGGATACGCGTCATGGGCTTCTAAAACTGGGGCTTCTGAAAGCGGGACGAAAAAGGAGGGGTGTTTGCCGTGGGGCATTGAGCACGGGGCTTTTGGCGTCGGGTACTTTCGTGCCCCACCCGCCGAAAAAGATGTTCCTCTGTTGCCTCCGCCTACTTCTTGAGCTGGAGGATGGCTCGTACACCAACGCCAAGCAGGTTGCTGACTTCGATGCAGGACTTCTCCACAGTGAGATCGGGCCGACCGGGCTTGGCGGACTGTGCGTGTCGTACATGACCGTACGCGTTCATAATCAGCGGTAGTAAACTCGGTTGATGCCATCGCCGCTCTCATGTTTCCTGCAGAGGCGCCTTGGTGTAGAAGGCGAGGCTGTACCAGACTCTCTTGACGAAGAAGAATCGGAGGTCCCGCTGTCTCCACTTTGGAATAAAAATAAATAAAACAAAGGCCAATTTCGAATTTTACAAAACCCAAAACGCAGGGGTTTTCAAAAACCGAAAGGCAGGTATTTGGTATTCTCAACGTTGGATTTTCTATTCTTTCCCTTTTCAAACGCACCGAATGTACCTAATTCGTGTAGGAAGGCTATCAAGCAAAAATTAACAACATATATGCATTAGTTAAAAAAGTTACAATTAATCTTTATTTGACGAGCAAATAACGCTGTCTTTTCGACTCTTATTTCATATATCTGCACTACATTCTAAGAAAAATGACTACATTGTGTAGTATAATGGCGCTTTGGAGGCTTTGACTACCTCAAAAGGCGAGTTACCAGCCTTTGGGCAAAGTCACGACCCCAAACCGCTGTGGAATGACCACGTTTCTGCAGGTGACGAGAGGGATGGTGATCACTTTCGAATCTGATATTCACGTGCAGGCAGCCGTAAATGATATTAGTAACTTAGATGACTACATAAAGACTATAAATTATGTTCTTCCTTAGCTTTCGTGATCTTTTAAGATCCGCCAAGTTCACATCTGTCGGGCAATTCGCGTAAATTTGTGGAATACAAATTTTGTCGGCGCGAGCAGCAACACTGGTTCTCAACAGCTGGGCCTGGCTTGGCATCAACAACAATCACAACAACGAACGACCCGTTTGGTCTGTCGTAAGTGTTTGCCGAAATGAGGTAAGGATATTGTTTTTTCCGCATTTAAAGCCCGTTCACACTCTTGCGACCGAGAGAGACCAGACCGATTTTTAAGCCCCTTGCGATCTCTCAGGACCAGCTCCGTTTTGGCGCATCCGGTCCTAGGAAGTCGCAAAAGGGTTAAAAACTGGCCTGGTCTCTCTTCTTACTCGGTCGCAAGAGTGTGAAACAAAATGACTAGTTGTATATCTGATCGCATTGAACCATTGAACACTGTGAGCGATGATCGACAGGGTAAACATGCTCATAGGTATGTGACTGTATCCGCCCGTACTGTTTTCCTCAATCTCGGAGCGGTTGGATTTCTGAGCTGCACCCGTCGTGGTTGTGATACTCGGGCACTCCCGGCTGTACGTACGTAGCGCGTGAACTTCCGATTCAGTAGCGGGTTGCAGTGCAGTGGCATTGTAGTAATTGGCTTTTACCAGTAAAGCGATACGCATACGTCGTGCACCTCTACTGGAAATTGCCACACGCACTACGCGAAGCTCGTATAAAACGAATGGTTTGCAAGTTTCCGATGCGGAGGCATAGCATAGAAGAAAGAAGAAGACGCCGTTTCGAACGGACGCGTTTTCATGCTCTCCGCTGTAAATCAACAATCGGCCTCAGGCCGAGGAAACCCTTCTCCTTCCGGTTCATATGCTAACAACGACTTTCAAAAGATGCAACCGGACAACGCTGCAGCCGCACCCGCGGCCCCAGGAAAAAGCCAAGCTCAGGCGACAAGCCAAGATGAGTATCGAATCTTACTTCCACGGTTTCCTCCCGGGAGCTTGTGCATCAATTCTGTTTTTCTTCATGCCGACATGTCGGGCAGGCCCTACCGTGCAATTGATTTTCGCGACGGACTCAAAGACGCCATCGATCTCCGTGAAGTGTTGTCCCTTGGACAGTTTCAAATGAGCCACGTTTGGATGGCTACGCTAGTGAGTTCTGACGCCGCGGAGAAGCTGAAAGCAGCAAAAGAACTGACGGTGAAGGGCAAAAAGTGCATGGTCATCGACCCGAACTCAAAAGACGTTAAGCTCAAGCTGCTCTGGCTTCCGTCGTACCTAGAAGATAAAAAGATTGCCGAAGCATTGTCGCCATTTGGAACCGTGCGTAGCGTCTCGAGGGAAAAGTGGCGCGTGCCCGGGATGGAAAACATGGAAACGCTGAACAGAGAGGTCTGTCTGACTCTTCATGACATGGCGACATCGGACGATATTCCCCATCTGCTCAGAGTTGCAGGTATACAGTCCCTTCTGGTCATGTCCGGGCGACCACCCTTGTGTCTGAGATGCAAGAAAGTTGGTCACATCCGCAGGCAGTGTCGCACCCCAAAGTGTGCGCGTTGCAACAGATTCGGACACGAAAGTGACGAGTGCTACTCCAGCTATGCAGCCGTGCTACGGGCTCTGGCACAGAACCAGATGCCAACCAAGAGTTCATGGATATCTCCGAGGTCGTGGACGCCACTGGAGAGGTTCTCCCAACTCAAGCCGGGTCTGCAGAGTCCGGACCTCCTATTTCCGATAAGAACGAGAGTCCAGCTGTTAAGGAAGTCTCGGAAACACCACAAACCAGCTCGGAGACAGAGAATGAAGGAAAATACTCACAGGAAAGCAAGGACAAAGACACCCCGCGACCACGGAAGTCAACTCAGCAGCCTGCAGACCTTGCTGAGAAGCCGACGACATCAGAAGGCAACGACGACCTACCGGACTCAATGGATGTGACCAAAAGCAGTTCCAAGGACACTAACGACACCAAACGAAAACAAGATGCGCCACCTGACACTACCGCCGCGAGTAAGCGGAAACCTACCTTGCACCCAAGCTGCTAGTGTTTAAACCCAAACCCATAGCCCCTCTTCTCTCCCTCCCTCCTTCTCCATCTCCACCTCCCCCTTTCTCTCCTCCTCCCTCCTAGTTGATGGCCCTCGTTTTGCAACACTAAATGTCAGAGGCTTTAATTCTAGTAAAAAACAATATCAGCTGAAACGCCTACTTGAAGGAAAGGAGGTTGACTTCCTGGCCGTACAGGAAACAAAGCTCTCAACAGATGAACAGGTAGAGCGTGCCCTGCAGCATTTTCTGCGTGACTATGAAGTATGTGTCAGCCATGCTGTTGGTCAATCTGGGGGCTGTTTACTGTTTATTAAGAAGTCTTTCAAACTGTCTAATTTAATGGTCACCACAGACCTCTGTGGCCGTTTCGTTATGTGCGACTTTCAAGTTTCTGACATAAGGTGGAGAGTTATATGTATTTACGCTCCGAATGAGGTTAATAGCAGAATGGTGTTCTTTAATCACCTGCGCCCATATTTAATTTCTGATAGAATGTTAGTTCTTCTAGGAGATTTTAATTGTGTTTGCGACAAAGTAGATAGAACTCCATTTAAACCGCGAATTGACAAAAGCGCACGTCTACTGCTGGACATAGTTGACGAAGGAAATCTTTTGATGTTGCCCTTTTCCAGCTGGAAGAAAGCCATCTGCAATTTACACACTTTCAAAACTCCTCTCACGCGAGGTTAGACAGAATCTACTGTTCTGTAGACCTAATTAACACTTTAAATGGTTATGCGGTAGAACCAGTATTTTTCACAGACCACTGCATGGTATTAGTAACTGTAGGGAAGAAACGAAGAAAAAAGAGTATAAATTGGAAGCTATGGAAACTAAATGTTCAATTATTAAAAGATAAAGTCTTTGTAGCCAGTACGAAGGATCTAATCAAGCAAATAGGAGAAACAACCGAACATATATTTGTTAAATGGGAGCTCCTTAAACAAGAACTAAAACAGCTAGCAATTGAGAGAAGTACTATTATTAAATTTCAGAAGGCTGAGACAGAAAAAGAATTGCTACGTAATTTGCGTGTTCTGGTAGAACTAGAATGCCAAAGTCCTGGGCAAGGTTTGGAAGATATAACTCGAACGAAAGCCGAGTTAGACAAATTTCATCACGAGCGTTATCAAGGCGCGGTTGTGCGCTCCCGTGCTGAAAAGTTTTGCTTAGGAGAACAGCCAACAAAAAGGGCAATGGAGGAGGAGAAACGGTATGCGATATCTAAAGAAATCCATGAAATAGAACAGAACAACCTTATCGTTACAGATAAAGGAACTATAGCACATGTCTTTTTTGAACACTACCAAAATATATTCGGCAATTGCCCTGCCTCGACAGATAACGAATATCTAGATAAACTAGTATCTTTGTTGCCTCAATTAGAAAAAGAATTAAAAAAGGAATTGGAGACACCCTTCACCCTAGATGAAGTGGAAAGAACAGTAGATGCCCTTCCAAGAAGAAAAACGCCAGGGCCAGACGGCATCCCTGCAGAATTTTATCAACTACAAAAAGGCACCTTATGTCCCATACTGCTTGAGATTTTTCAAGAGGCCTACAAAACCAAGAGTCTTCCCCCTCATTTTTGCGAACGCATACTATACTTATTCCAAAAACCGAGGACAAACACAAACTATTACAAGTGACCGGCTATCGGCCCATAACGTTATGTAACGTGGATTATAAGATTTTCGCTAAACTCCTGACAAATAGATTACAACGTGTCATTTGCGATCTCGTTGGAGATCACCAGACTTGCGGGATTCGCGGACGGGCTATTCAAACAAATGTACACATTGCGAGAAGTGTGTTAGAGTGTGTGGCCAACAGTAGTGATCAGATTGCAATGGTCCAAGTTGATCTGGCGAAAGCTTTCGACCGTGTCAGTCATCATGTTCTTTTCAAAATTTTGTCTCATATTGGTGTTGGGGATATTCTGCTTCAAGGTGTACAAATGTCTTACAGTAACTGTTCCACACGCCTAGTCATAAATAACGAAGTCACAGCAAGTATCCCAGTCCGTTCCTCAGTTCAACAGGGCTGTCCCTTATCGCCTTTACTTTTCACTTTATATCTTGAACCCTTATGCCAAAGTATACTGAGAAGTGAGAAACTTCAAGGCTTCATCCTGTGCAACACCGAAGTCAAAGTACTAGCTTATGCAGATGATGTCGCTTACTTCTGCAAAGACAAGAAAAGTGTGTCCCATGCTATGGAACTCACACACAGGTTTTGCGAGGCCACTGGAGCCTCAGTGAACCTAGAAAAGTGCCGAGGTTTCTGGCATGGAGCTTGGGCAACGATGCCAGAACAATACGAAGGCATCCAGTGGAGTTGCACTCCGTGTGACTACCTAGGTGTGCCCTTGAGGCACTTCCAGAATAGCAAGTCCTACTGGTCCGGAATTGCGACTGGCTTGGAGAAACGAGCCAAGAACTGGTCCCACAAAAATTTGTCCATTTTTGCACGTTCGACAGTCTGCAACATTTTTTAGCGGCGAAGTTGTGGTATGTCCTGCAAGTACTGCACTGTGCAAGGATAAATATACAGAAGTTGCACAGGGTGTTTGGTGTTCTTGTCTGGAAGTCCTCCTGGGAACCCATGCGTCGTGACAACTTGTTTCGACGTGTATCAGACGGTGGACTAGGCCTACCTCATTTGTTTATTCGCCAATTGGTTTCGCGATTTCTTTTCTTACGAGACCAGGAACATCCTTTCCTTCGAGATGTTATTCAGAACAAGCTGGGATGCTTTCTTGCGGACTTTATTGTATCCTCCACGGGATACCAAACATGTGCTTTGGTAGGATACCTAAAGGAAGTAGTTGATGCCTACCACTTTTTGTCAGTAAGATTTTCAAGAGACTATCTGACGTCTGTAACACGTAAGAAGTTGACAAGAGATCTTGTATGTGACCTCTTTCCAATGCCAGTTTATCGCACTGTGTTCGGCGATGGTCCTGACCAAGATGTACTACGCCGGGTGAACAAAATGTGCATCCCCCCAGCAGCAAAAACTTTCTTTTTTAAATTGCACTGTTCGGTATTACCTACTAAGGTTTGGCTGCAGGAAAAGGGCCTATATGTTCCGTGGTCAGTAAACTGCACATTATGTAAAATGCCGGAAACAGTCGAACACGTATTTATTCACTGCTGGGATGCGGTTTTTTCGGGGACGTTTTGCAGCGCACACTAAAGAAAGATATTGACATTACAACTTACACGATTCGTTTTCTTCCTGTGTCATCTAAAGATACCTTTCCTTTTGATCTTGTGATGCTTGTAGCGTTATACAGCATGTGGAAATCACGTCTTGACATTAGAAATGAGAATTTGTACCCAAAGACTGTACGCTTACATTTTATTGACCTCGTAACCCGTATCAAAAGTGTGTATGACATTCAAGAAGTAGTTCCGGAATGGTTACCTTTGTTTAGTAGCCTCATAGATATCAAAGAATTTTGACTTAACAAATGACATTGAACTAAGCCCGTGAACTGTGAATAAGTGCTTTATGTATATTGTTTATCCTTCCATGCAGTAAAGAAAAAAAAAGGAGGCATAGCATAGTGGTTAAGGTGTCCGCTTCCTACGCAAGTGGACGCGGGTTCGATCCTCGATGGGCCTACTTTTTTTTTCTAGAACATTTTTGTTTTGCTGTTGTTGGGCATTTGGCGATATTTACGACATTTATTTTTTATAATTAACACTGAAAAAAAAAGATTGTTGTTGACGAAACTTTGCAGAACTAAATGGTATACGACTTTCTTTCCGGAGGTGCAGTTGGGGACAGCGGGGCTTGGGTTGCCGGCTGGACGGGTTAAGTTTTGTAATTAGCGGTTGCACACTGTCACCGCGAAGTGGCGTGAATGCAGGCCGGGGGGGGGGGTTGGGGTTAACGCGCTCACCAGTGATACACGCGCCGTCCGAAAAGGGTGACCCGAATGGCATATGCTCTCCGCATAGTGCGTATAGCCATTTCCGGTCGAAGTGCACGACGTAGTGCATAGAGCTTTACTCTTACTAGATTGTTGCGTCGTCACGGGCACTATTTGTGTTGCTACAAGTGCCAGCTCGAGCCTGAACTCGCGCCTCTCTCGCCGGTCGTGTTCTTCAGTTTTGATGTTCTGCTCTATGATTCATTAAACCTAAACCTAAAAGTCAATCACCTCTGCATCGTCACCCATCAGGGCATCCCAGCCGTGCCACTCTACCGGCCCTTCCTGGATGTCTCCTGCCGCCAAGTAGCAGCCTGATCTTCGAACCGCCAACATGGTCGCCTCTACATCAGAGAATCACACATTTTGGTGCGTCAGCTACCACTACATTTTGGTGCGTCGGCCGCTACTATATTTTGATGCGTCTGCCCATCCCGTTCTTTCGACTGTTTAACTTTTTCCTGGGCAGAAAAAGAGCCCCTGCGGTTTCTCACGACGTTCTTGCGCTCATGCTTGTTTAGTTTTTTTCAGGGCAGCATATAAGCTTCTGAGGTTCTTGCAGTGTTCCCATGCTTGTGTTCCTTTAGTTCTTTGAGGACAGTAAATAAGCTCCTGAGGTTCTTCACAGTGTTCCAACGCTCGCGATCGTTCACTTTACCAGTCTGCCCTGCAAGACGTGGCCTTTCAAACCTTCTGATCTTTTCCCCTTGGCCAGTCGCTCTGCTGTACCCGGTTTTGGACTGTACGAAATTTCACTGCATTGAGACGTGGCCTTTCAAACCTTCTGATCTTTTCCCCTTGGCCGGTCGCTCTGCTGTACCCGGTTTTGGACTTTACGAAATTTCATTGCATTGAGACGTGCTGCCCTATACCCCGTTCACCCCTAAGCTGAGACTGCAGTGGGAACTATGTGCTTGCCGAACAAATCAGCCGCCTTCCTTTCATCACCTGACCCAGTCCTCGGCAAGTGGGTATGAGCGGGAGCGTGATCACGTAACGAAAGAGGGATGTATGACTGGTCCATTGAGGACGTAGCTTCCACCGCAGTCTCAGCTTAGGGATGAATGGAATATAGTCAGCACGCAAGATGGCCGCCCAGCTCCGGCCTTCCAAGAAGGTGGCATTTACAAGACGGCCGCTGTCTTCATTGGCCTCCTTGCTCGAGACCCTACGGCGAAGAACCAGCGTGCACGAGCACGCGTGCGCCACGAAGCTTCATCGACGGCTGCCCGTACGCGGAGGAGCTGGCATCTCCTCCACTGTGATATTGGCCGATGCTTCTATCTGCTTTGTGTCTGAGTGGACCACGATCAGTATTACGTAACTCTCCAGCAGTATGGCATAATATGAGCCGTGTTCGGCATTGCTTGGTATCCGACCAGCGGACCCGAACCTACACCGGAGGCATTTAACAGGACTGTGCACATGTCTTGCACCTTCTTACATGGTCTTAAATGTCTTTGTCAACACCGGGGTACCAGAGGATAGTGTTTGCCAAGCTCTTCATGACTGACCTGCCTGGATAGGTGTCATGGAGCATAGCATAGTATACTGATAATGCCTGCTCAATTGCCGGTTGCCAGCAATCACCACAAGGGTGCGTTGCTTACCTATACAAGGCAGAAAATGTGAACGATGAAAATAAGCCTCCCTCGTGCGTTCTTGTATTTTTGGTGCTGTTTTTGGCATTTGTCGTTGTACATGGCGGGGCTGTCATTTCACGAGACCCCAAGCACCACCCGGGATCATGGAAAGTGACTGAAGCTTGTTTCGAGGAAAGACTGCGTCTCAACTTCTACCTCCTATATACGCAATAGTGTGCGGTAGGCACCTTTTTGTGACTGACATTAAGGAAGGCCTGTGTGGTTCCCCTTGTGCATTCTGCTCGAGGCTCCACTCAAAGCCCAGCATGGCTCAAGCCTCTCTGGCGTTAAAGCTGGATGAGCCCATGTACCCTTCCAGGTCCTGTTTTGGTGCTGCTTGACTGGCTCTCACTGCTTACCTACCCACATCTTTCTCGCACTGTTCGAGGTATATAGTGACGGGCGCCTGACAACAGGCACAGTGCGTCATTACGAAACGTGAGCCCCGGCACAGCTAACACCTTCCACACTGCTTACGTGACTTCGTAGCGGTTGTTACCCCAGAGGACCCTGGCCGTTGCAATTCCTCTTCACCTTCTAAACTTTGAAGCCAAACCAAATATGCAGCAAAACCAAAACATGCACTACCTTTCAGCATTTTAGTACCGCTTCTCGGCATCATTGTTGTTGTAGCAATGCTCTGTTTGTTTGTAGTATAGATAGTGATATCACAACATCTTCCTTGTCACTCATGGTGCTTGCAGGAACTTTGCAGAACATGAGAACATTGAAACTGCATAGAGCTGACACTGCTGTGGAATGACCAAAATATGCGGTTGCAATTTCCGCTTGCTTCAGCCAGCTCACCACAATGCGACATCGGGACGTGGCATGTCACAGTGTCGTAGGACGCCAGCTACGCTTGATGTGGGAACCATCGTATAATGCCTGTCTTTATCGTGCATGTGTTTCACGTTTACTTTGCCAACTGATGCAATGAAAAGAGTTTTTGGTGGAGGCTATCGAGTTGGCAGGTTACGACCGCCTGAGCATTCAGCTAAGTGGTGATTTCACTTGGCTATTCGTTTCAGTGGAATGTCTAATCTTGATTCTGATGTCCATAGTCTATTTTTTGGCTCGTTTGTTCGAAAGTAACTCTGTCGGTCTATCTAAGGAAGCCTCAAGAAAAAGCTTTGCTAAGCTAAGGCTGCACTAGCCTTGACAATTCTTTTTCTTGAGACCGAGATAAGACCACCTGATTTCATTTTGAGCAAGCCAGCACACTGCAGAGGAGGAATGACCCAGATTTAGCATGAAGTTATAGGTTTCACATGAGCACATTCCATTTGTAGCTGAAAAAGAGGTGTCACTTAATGAGAAAGACAAGTGAAACAAAAACATTATTAGGTATTTCGGTTAAGAAAGCTGTGCATACTTTAGCTCAGCTTTCAGTATTTTGGGCACATTTTACTTTTTAGCTGTGAGTTCATCTATGATCACTATTAGTTCACTTGGAGCATGTAAAATACATTGGACGTGACAGACAACCGCACTTGGGCATCCATCATATGTCTGAGCTGTGCCTTCTTTTTTTCAGTTGAAGTGTATGTCTCACTTGGCTCGATCAGTATCTACTTCATGTACTGAATACCTTTTTACAGGGTTTGGTCGCCACAGGAGACTTGTGCGCTTGTGGGTGTTTGGTGAGTGGCGTCACCAATCACCATGAGCCCTGAGCCCAGCATGGGTTCAGACCCCTGCATGCCTGGCTGTGCTAGGTGTCCCCGTGTCTGGTGAAACTGGGGTCCTGGCAGTTGAGCCAAGCCCGGGCTAGGTTTGCTTCAAGGGCCCCCCACGTTGGGCAACACACCACCCCAGCCCGCACTCCTCACAGACAGATGTCCTGCGTTGGCTCGCCCAGGACGATCCGGTCAGTCGCTTTGCTTCACCTCTCCTTTCTTGTGATTTTCTTCTCCATCCCTGTTTTCAACCTCTTATCTTTCAGATGTAACAGAATTCTTTGAAAGGGAAGAAGAATTATATAGCCCATGGGTGTTGACAACCACTAGGGTGTGACATGATAACACCAAATGCTTTACTATGAAAATATCTCACTCCATAAAAATCCAATGGCCTTGGCACGAATAGGGTTTGCGTGGTTAGAACGACTGGATGCGCAGCAGCCTCAGGGTCTTTCTCTTTGAATAGACCTACCTCACCAGCCAATTTCGTTAAGCCGCCGCTGCCGCAATGCATCAAAGGAACTTTAGTCTTTTTGCATGTGGGAGAACCCCGCTGGAGCTTTGCGCGTGACGAGATGACACGAGCCGTCTCATGCACTGCCCCCTGCCTCCTGTAAACTAAAGTTATGGCGGCGTCACACATGCGTGGAACGCTTAGTGAGATCTGTTTATTGGGACGATTGATGGCAACAATAGATTACTGTTGCCATCTATGGTTGTGGACAGCTGGAGCACAAGTTGAGACAGCTGTGTCTGCTGTCTGGGCAAACCCGGTATCTCGGTGTGCCCACGGCAGCCCCCTTTCTTGGTGCGGCATGACTACTGTACAGCATGGACGGTGTGATCCTCATGCATTCTTTCAGATGCGTGGTGTCTACACCACTAGGAGAGCAACATTCGGCACTGTGGGTGCGCTGGCATAAATGAATAGAGACAAATGTATTTTTCCTGGTAGAGTATTTGGTGACACTGTCAACTGGCATGCTTGCAGCCAGGCTAGCAATGGCCATGGTGAGGTGACTCGCATCCCAAATGTCCCAAGATGCCTCTGTCATATTTCAATCATTGCGTTTGATGTGCTTGCAAGAATGGGATATTTACAATAAAACATAGCAGTTCATTCAAGATAGATATTAAACATACTTTTTTAATTAATCTGTATATGCTTGTAGTGTAATTTCATAATCACTGCAGGTTCAGAAGGTTAATTGACAACAAAATTTGATTGTTTTATTTTTCTGGTTTTGTAATGTATGGTTCCAGGTGCATCAACGTAAGGCATAGGCATTGTTGCATGTTATGACTCCAAAAGTTTGGGTCTATACAGCATGAATAATTGTATTTTTGGTGGTGATCACACCAGAAATAGCATGTTGTTATTTCAGCAATTGCTGCTCGTGAACTCGAGAGACTGGAATTGGAGCTATTGCGACTTCAAGATGTAACGAGATTTCAGCTGCTCGTCAGATCATGGCCAGGCAGCGGAATGGATCTTCAATCCTTTGGCGTGCTTGTTGGTTTAGACCGTGAAACTTCCAAAATTGTGTTTGCCTTGCAATGTCAAAACGTTCAAAAAGATTTTTCGTGTAAAGTCAGCGTAAAACATCTCTGTTTGCTACATTGTTACAGGTTTGTCACTCTGTTTCTTGTTTTTTTCTTTTCTTTTTATGGTGATTCAGAACTGCTGTTTGCAACACCGGAGCCCACAGCCGAGCACAGCACCTCATGCTGCAAGCACCAGCAAAAAGACGCAAAAGAAGGTTAGCAGACAAGGCCCATCATGTAATCGATGCCACTAGCCCAACAGCCCACAAGACCACGTATTGTATGCAATAAACCAGTTGTCGTCGTTAACCTGTCTCGACCACGACATGCCGGCAGCGGTGGGATCCAGTGTTGCCCATGGCAAGAACAAAGGCTATATAAAAATGATAGGAGACGAGTGAACATTGCAGTATGCGCTTTTGCTATTTGTATTGCAGCCACCGACAGCCTGTCAGCTACCCTTGAATAGACCCTTTTCAAAAGTGTGCATCATCTATACTCTGTTCACCCTTAAGACTACAGTGCCTGCTGGACCAATCAGCCACCTCCCTTTTATCACCCAGTGATGTGATTGCTGTGCCATTTGCGCCAAATATAACAGCTGCAGGCCCAGGGGCGGATTTAGAGGGGGGGTCCGGATGTCCTGACCCCCTCTTGATTTCTGCATGTGTAAAATTTAGGGCGTAAAACGAAGGAGAGGGGAGGGGATTCCTAAACAAATGGTACGCTGACCAACACCTGACCCCCCCCCTCAGGAAATTCCTGCATCCGCCCCTGTGCAGGCCTCGCTACTGGACCAGATCCTTAGGGTAGGCTATTGCAGGTTTTCAGGACTTTCGATAATCGAAAGTCCTGAAACATAACATAATATTAGATTTGATTTCGCACCAAGCACTGACAGTACTCGGAAGTTTCGCAATAAGTCTCGTGATCTTCTCTGGTGGGTTAGTTAGCTTTGTTGAGTGCGCTTCTCACCGCACACTGGTGTACTGCAGTGAAGCAACAATTGCGAACTAGGCGTTGCGATGTTGCGTGTCTTTCTTTGCCGCAGCACACCCGCGTGCTAAGGGGAAAGGTACTCCTCCAGATCGAGACGTAGTGCAAGAGGGTATATATGGACTCTTTTGTAGGTCTATTTTTATGCTTTGTTTTTTGTCCGATTTAAGAATTGCAGTTTTGTTACAACCTCCCCCCCCCCCCCCAGAACCTGAAGGACACATAAATCTAGGTACTCAAAATGATTGTATTTTAATATTTGTTCAGTGGGATTACGTACCTAAAATAATCATTCACGGCAGTTCGCGCAGTCCTTCATCAGCCATCTTGTTACCGTGTCTGGTACTTCCACATGCAACTAAACAGCTAGTGTTTGTTCTCCTCCTAATATTTGCCATCTCTCCCCCTCACATTTGCAGTGATATAAATGAAATTGAAGTGTGCAGTTATGCTTCAAAAGCTCTTTTTGCTTCTACAAAATGAACTTTTGGCTGCTCCAATAGCTGCTCCAAAATGACTACGACCAATCACATCACTGCTCTTATCACCTGACCCCGCTCTTTGAGCGTGGGTATGGGCATGGGCGGGAGCGTGATGATGTGGCGAAACAGAGACATATAACTGGTCTAACGAGGACGTAGCTTCCATCGCAGTCTCAGCTTAGAGGTGAATGGAGTGTGGTAGCTGCAGCACCAATTATCGAAGTCCGCCATTGTTTGGGCACACACTCTGGCCGATGTTGCTTGATGTTACAGAGAAAATTGCCTCATCTCAATAAACCTGATGCAAAATTGCTTGTTAGTCTGACAACACTGAGAGCGTCGGTATTTTAATGTTAGCAAGCGTTGTCGGTACTGAAGCACGGTGGATGCGTTGGAAACAACCGTACAGGCAGTGTGCGATGGCGCAGCAGCTGTGTTTTTCGCCTTCCGACCATGGAACGTGGACAAACAGTTTAAACAACTTACTGCAACTGTCTGACGAAACTTTCGGAGGCCTATGCACACGCTGGCGACAACCTGCAGTGTGTAAGCTTCCGCAGTGAAGGCGTACGACTTGCTGCACTGCTTCGACGAGGTTCTTGCCAGCATGCAGAGGCCTCCTAGAGTTTCATCAGACAGTCGCGGTAGGTTGTTTAAACTGTTCGTCCACATTTCATGGTCAGAAGGCGGAAAACACAGCTGTTGTGCTATCGCACACTGCCCGTACGGCTCTCTCCGATGCCTCCACTGTGCTTTGGTACCGACGACGCTTGTCAACATTAAAATGGCGACGCTCTCAGTGTTGTCAGATCACCAAGCAATTTTGCATAAGGTCTCTATTGAGCCTATTTGACTGGTTGCCATCTTTTTTTTAAACATTGCATATATCGAAAGCTTTTGGCACAATCAATCATACCAGGGTGGATGCAAAAGTAACCGGAATGAATTTCTGAAAGGCGGGCCGTTTGTAGTACCAGCTTCCTCAGCTACCAGTGCTTAGCAGCACGCCTTCCAAGTTAGTTTGCCGACTGGTATTGTCTGCTATAAATGTTTTTTCCCAAGCGCTTCAAAATCGTTTTTTTTTGTTTTTTTGCAACGTCTGATATCAAGGAACAGCATGCGGCCGTGAAATTTTGTTTTAGGAAAAACTGCCGGAAACTTGTAATGTCTCAGAGAGCTTGCAAAGAAGATGCTAATAAGAAATCTCATGTCTATGAGTGCTTTTCTCGGCTCGCTTTAAGGCCAGTGAATTATTGATCGACGACCAACCTCGTTCAGGGCGGCCCTCAACCTCCTCAACTGATGAAAACATCGAAACATTTGGGCACTGTTCACTCCGAGTTTGTTCCTGTTGGTGAATCTGTTAATGAGGTGTTTTACCTGGGAATTTTGCGACACTTGCGAAACTCAGGAAGGCAGAAATACCCCGATGTGAGGGAAAGGGGGAATGATAGTCCCATTACAACAATGCCCCAGCACACACTGCCCTGTCAGTGCAACAATTGTTTTAGCAAAAATGGCCAGACACCGCTTCTCCACCTCCCGTATTCTCAGGACCTCGCTCGCCCCGTGTGACGTTTTTCTGTTCGCTCATATGAAAAGTCTTGAAAGGAAATCGTTTTGTGAATGTGTAAGGTCCTTCAAGTCGGACATTGCAAAAAACGAAAAATGATTTTGAAGCGCTTGGGGAAAAATTTACAACATGCCGCTAGATCCTTTGCAGACGACACTGGTCGGCAAACTGACTTGGGAAGGATGCCGCTTAGCGCTGCAAGAGGCGGATGCTGGTACTACGAACGCCTGGCCTCTTGAAATTCATTCCAGTTACTTTTGGGTACCCTCTCATTTTTTTTTTATTGTTGAAACTTTGGTTCTATAGCCCAGTATCTTGCTTGGTGCAAATCATATCCCTTTTTCTGTTATACATATTTTCAGATATTTTTTTTAGAATGGTGAAATGACTGGTGTTCATATTTTGATTATTTAATGTTTGTAATGCATACATAACATTGTTTTTTGGTTAAATGTTTCCTGTTTTCATGTAAGTTTATTGCTCATATTCAAAGGTGGCAGCCAATAAGAAGGGCGCCTCGCCAGGGAAAAAGTTCCCTGGCGAGGCGCGAGTACCCAAATTTCAAAAGAATAACGAATCCGTATAAAATGCCGATATATCCCCACTTTGAGACGATGCTACGCGGTAAGCGTTGATTTGTTTATGCTTTGGCATGGTGTATCCAGTTCAGTATCCAGTTCAGTTTGGTAAAATTATCATCGTCGTTTTCGCATCTCCAGCCTTGCGCCTTTGGCACGATTTGCAACTTAAGCGCACGACCGCTTTTCCTCAGTGCTGCGATCCGTCCTAAAATTCATTTATTGGTTTCCCTTGACGTGAATTTTGACAAAATGATTATGTTTACTAATTAAGATTATTAAAAAATGTTAGTTTGTGACGATTAGCAGCTATATAATGTTCCCCTGACCGTATAACTTACGTGATTGTATTGCAATAATGTAACGTTAATGGGCAACTCCACTTCATTTTTGCTTTTGAAAAAAGCAATGCAGTCCTCTTCAGTATTCCGAAGACCACACGTCAAATATTACGACGAAGTCCTGTCTAAATGTTTCTGAAACGGTCCGGCAAACTTTGCAACTCGCCAAGTTGCCGAAATCGGCTGACTCGAGTGGGCGAATTCGGGTGCAACCAACAGCGTAGTCATGGCTACGGCATGGGCGTAGCCAACATTCAGCTCAACGACATCACCATTTCCCTTTTTGCTTGTTTTTACTTATCCGGGCGACCCTAGCGCATGACGTCAGCAGCGTTACCTCTCGGCGCTCAGCAGTGTCCTCGTGGTTGGCGTAGCGCGACTGGCGCAGCGCGCTTCTTGGGAGCCGTCCGGCCGCCCGCCGTGGTCCCGCCGTGACCGCCGTCTTCCGCGTCACAACCGCCGTCGACGTCTCACCGTTTGTGATTATTGCCTCTCGGAGTTTCCTCCACACTACGGACACCACGTGCGCAGACTTATGCCGCAGTTGTGCAGACGTCGTCGAGTGCCGTAGACACCAAAACGTGGCTAAGAGTGAGGTGCAGACTACACTTGCGCCTGCCACACGCCCGCCCCAGTCCCGCTGGTTCCGAGGATCACGTGACATATCGTACCCCGTGATGGCCATGTTCATGGCGGCCCAAGGCCAATGTTGTCGGACGGAGCTGAATTTTCGGTTTCGATTTCCGCTCGTGTTTAAAATTAGTTTTAAGAATATATAACCCATTTTTCGCGAAGCAAACGATGTAATCTTTTTTACTAGGGCTCTTTAATTCGAAATAACTCATTATCCCGAAATCTTCGGAATTGAGTGGAGTTGCCCTTTAAAGGATTAGAGAGAAACGATGCGAAACGCCGAAAATAAGCAGCCTATAAACATGACGTAAATGTAATAAATTATATGTAATATTTCAGTACATTTGGGCGTGGTGTAAATGCCGCATAAGCGATTCTCTGCATAATTCGTATCGTCCAGACGCAGCCGACGCTAGAGCTAAAGGGACCAATCAAGCAGCGTAAAATGTGAACGTGACTGGCCCTTTTATTTTAATGATTTTCTCAGCGATAATAGAACACGTCCAGAAACATGAGAAACGGCACGATGGTGCTCTTTTGCGTTGTCTGATTAGTCCCATCAGTTCGGGGCGTCGGCTAACGAAGTATAGGAGCGCGAGCCCGGAGCGATAGCGGGCCTCTCAAAACGATCTACTAAAACTCACTATTTTAACATGGTCTAAGCGCGAAAGCTACAACCGCGAGTGGATAACATTGACAGGTGGCCCAGCTGCTCGAGCGATCGTGCAGCCGATCCCTCCGTTCAACTCAAGGAGCTCGCGCTCCTAGCAGCTTGCGCTTGTAATAGTTAAGACGACACGAAGTATAAATTTGCAATGCATATTAGGATAGATAGAAACATTTAATGAAAGGAGGAGATGTTAGCCCAAGTTCGTCTCGGAATGGCTACTCCAGAGGGAAGGGTTGAGGGGATTACAGAAGTTTAGAGTAAGAGGAAATCACGCACACACATCACACACATACACATGCACACACCTCAAAGTTGATCTAGAAGTCCAGTATCTTTGGAGATATTTTTGTAGTGTTTGCGAAAGGAGACGTTGTTAGCGCTAATTGTTACGCGGGCCCAGGATTTTTGTCAGAGTGAACGGTCTTGGGTACTGTTGTTAAGTTGCCTGATAGGTCCAGTTGTTAAGTTGCATAATACGAAGTTTTAGTAGATCGTGTCTTCAGGCAACACTATGTATAGCGGGAGCTCGCGCTGTCACTTCGAAGCATGCTCTGAAGCGCGGGACCGGACCGATGGGGGCCTCTGAAATCAATCTGAAACTCACTCTTAAGTGCTTGCACTACGAGGTTCAAATAGAGGTTTGCAATGCAGCAGAAAACGCGATTGTGTGTGCACCATCCTATCAATCACGGCTGTTTGCACACTGCTTGGGAGATCAAAAGCGGCCGCTACTGCGTTAGCCTAAGTTTTGCAGAAAATCTTCGCTGCAGCTTGCGAGATACTTTCGTCAGAAAGAAACATCTTGGTACGTTATTTCCATGTACGCGTACAAATGCTAAAAGCATTGATCCCCACGTCAAATTAACATTTCGATCGCTTCCGGGACAGACTTTTTTTTGTATTTAGTATTGAAACCACTAAAAACGCCATAAACCCGGCAGTCCGATTATTTACACAGCACAGCTTGGTACTGAATACTTAAAGGGGTACTTACAGCATCCGGATGTGAGATAATCTACAGGTTGTGCACGGTTCGCTCACAGCGCCGCACGCGTCGATGCGTTGACCCAAGCCAAAACCATACGGTACGCCACTTCGCCCGCTATTGGCCAACTAGTTCCCAACATGCAACGCCTGCGCGGTGTTGCTTGTATTGCATGCAGCGATTCTCGGAAGGAGTCTATGGTCATATTGTAGCCCACAAAATAGCGTGCACAAAAGCAGATACAGGCACAGCTCTGCGACGTAAACCCTGGTCACTTCAAGAGGCCGGCGTCCCTCTGCAAGAACGTCGTTGAAAGCACCACGCGCCAGGTTGAAAAAGGTAGTTCATCAGTCCCTAACGTCAGTGATGTCAGTCACGTCAGTGAATGAATGGATGCGATTGGGTGGTGGAGTGAATCTATCGTGACCATCTTTGCATTGGATTTTTCCCCAAAACGACGGTATTACGTTCTGGCCTAGGTACCCTGTACTAGCGTCCCTAGATAACGCTATGCGAGGTAGTGACAGGTCCTCCTCTCCTCGCTCCAGCTGTCTTCTAGCGCGCGGTCCGTCATATTTTTCCTAACGCGCCCACCACGGCTGTATTCGAAATATTCCGAGTTACCTTGGCGGGTCATGTCACGTGACAATCCAGGTAGAACCACGCTGGACGCGGGTGGGTTTTCGAAAGTCAAGGTACCATACCGTTACTCGAGAGTGAGGTCGAGTCATATCCGCCATGTTCTTCCTAACCGGAAACGGAACGCGGGCACGGACCAATAAGAGAGCGCATCGGCATATCAATCGCTGTCGCTACTTAGCAAAGGGTTAATCGATGTACTTTAATCTTTACTAGTCAGCGCACCTCCCATGTAGATGACGCTGCCGTCAGAGGCCGATGCCGTCACGACATTCCATCGAAGCTTTATACCCCAAAACCAGGTGGTTCTTGGTAATCGTTCAATTCAACTTAATTTTTTTTTGCTTAACAAAATATTTATATTTTTGAGGTTCTACACCATGTTAAAGCAAAAATAGTTAGCTCCAGAATTTGGGTTCTGAATCCCTTGCAGATGCGCGCTAACCTTTTCGGAGTGTTCCGTCTCGCCTCATTTCTTTCCGTCTACTCTTGTTTCTTTTTTTCGCTCACACACTTAACAACAATCTCGAATTTAAAAAATCAAAACAAAATCACTACTCATACAACCTAGCTGTTGTGTGCGGCAAGAGCCGGAACCCTGTTTGGCCCGACACGGGAGCCGGCGCACGAACGACCGAAGAGGCGACCGAGGGTGGCAAGGATTCGGCACCGTGATGGATTAGTGGGCGGCGTGATGAATGGGCCCACCTGACCGACGTTGCGTCCGACTTTGTCTCGCACTAAAGGTGACCGGGGCAGCACCGGAAATGAGCAGCCAATCGATGGCTTGACCAAGCAAGAGTAGGCACGCCGGGAAACGGGCCGTCAAACTGTTAGTACGCAGGGTGGCGAGTTACGAATCCGTCGTGGAACTGAGCTCGGGGGAATGGTTTCGGGGATCTTGTTGCGGTGGCCGTTAAGTGACTTGCCAGTGTCGAACGATGTTATATCAGCACATCGAGCTAGAAGTAAACAAAAATCATCAATCAGATCACTTAGATGCGCGCTCACGCAGCAGACGTTTCGGTAAACTGTGACCCCAAATGTCCTTCTACCGAAAAAATGCGCCGAGAAGCTGAGGGAGAGAAGCATATGAAAGAGTGCGGTGACGTCAGAACCCCCAGCCCTGGTTGGAATGACGAATGGGTAGACCTAAAGCTAGCGGTCTTTGTCTCCACTGTACTCGTCGAACACCTTCGAATACGGAACGCCGGCGTCCTGCGTTTGGCTCTCGCATTCGAACGCGTTCGACGAGTGCAGTGGCGACAAAGGCAGCTAGCTTTAGGTCTACTCTCTAATCATTCTAACCAAGGCTGGGCGTTCTGACATACCTGCGCGCTTTCGCCCCCACCTCTCCCTCAGTTTCTCGGTTTCCCGGCGCGTACTGTTCAGAATAAACCAGACGTTCCCTTGTATGCGTCTGTGCGTAGGGTTTGTCTGTATTAAAATTTTATTTTTTTGCTAAAAACTCTTCGATTTAGTTGTAGTCTAGGCATTCGTGCTCGCCAACTTTTTAGCTTCTGCATTCTGTGTGCACTTTGTTTCAGATCTTACTTTTTTATCATTATTATTAACGGTATTCTGGATTTAACACGTATATTCCTGAGTCTCCACAACATTCCTACTCCTGCTCGTTTTTCCGCTTGTACAACCTGATGTCCCTTATAGAATCAGAATTGTGGAAGGCTAAAGGTCGCCTTAGATGCAAAACAGAGGACGGTACACTCTTAGAAATATAGGGTGTAGAGGGGTACACCCCTTGTCACATATGTAACACCCCAAAACTACATTTGCACGTTCAGATCCACTGATGTCGAGCTGGCAATACTAAGTTTTACGAGCGGCTTGATAGCTGTTGGATATAACGTACTAAATAGCTAATCTGCGTATTAAGGACTAGAAAATAATTTAAAAAAACATTAGCGGTTTTGCATCAGGGCCAAAAAAACCTTGATTGTCTTACTGTAGCCTTTAATGCGTACATTAGCTCCTTATTAAGTTGTATCGGTCGACTACCAAGCCGCTCATGAAAGTTGGTGTCTTCATTTCGACGTCTGTGGATTGAACGTCGAATTGTTGTTTTGAGATGTTACATAGGGGACAAGGGGTGTGCCCCTATACATACCCTATTTCTAAGAGTGTAGTTTTGATGATAATATAGTCACCGAGAGCTTAAGGAACCCAAGACGTGGATGTTCACACATCGTGCTTCGGGATTCGTTTCTCGGTGTTCTCGACCGCCCATAGCCGCAATCTCAAAGCTACCGAGAGCGATAATAAGATCCTCTGAACCAGAGTGTAAAACCGAAATTTTGATCGGTTCGGTTCGGGTCCTTGTTCACGGCTTTCGGTTCACTTCCGGTTCAGTTCCGGGAGCAGAAATAACGGTTCGAACTGGTTCGCACCGGTTTGAAGATGTTTGAACCGCTAACACGTTGTTTTGGCAATAGGCACTAGTTCCACCTCGTGAAACCAGTAACTCTATAGCTTTTTCTTATCATTCGTACAATCCACTTTTATTTTCACTTACCAAAAATAAGAAATTGCGTTATTTACTTTTGATGAGACAGCAAAAGAAAATCTAGATGAACATACAACACGTTGTGTTTATGCTACTCAACATCCATTTGTTTACCTCAGTCATACATATTTTACCTCAATCAAGAGATTGTCACGAAGTGTAGTAGGTCGCCTAATATAAGTGTGATAGGTAGAACATGACGTCGCAGTGTTAGAAGTTTAATCGTAGTTGTGCTCCTGAACTAAGCAATTAATTACAGTGCATAAAATAATGGAATTGCCACATCATCGTCGTACATATCGCGAAATTTACATTAGAAAATGCGTTTCATAATAAATATGAGGACGACGCGCCTGAGCTAAAAACAATATTATTTTAAAAATGTCGCGAAAAGTTTAGGAGAACCTTTTTCATCTACCGTTTAAACAAACGCTGAGCGGCATGCAGAACGCTTGTTTTCCACCCCGTATTGTTTACACTTAACACTGTGATGCACCCGAACAATTATGAAAAAAGGAGGTATGAAAATTGTTTACTATAGTCTATACACATCTTCGTCGTCAGATCGGGAGGCTAATATGTTATATTCGGTTTTACGAGCACTTGTTTTGGGCTCTGACGTTACAACTCCGTGTTTTATCAGTCTTGCGCGCTCTAACGTTTTCTTATGCTTGTCGCGTATCATCGCGACACTGCTATATATTGCACAGCGTTACAGTTTAGACCAAAGTTAGTACATCGGCTCCGTTGACGAGCACCATATTAGCCGCGCTTTGGAAAGCTGGCTACCCTCCGTTCGTGCGAGTGTGGTGCCACTAGGGAGTTTTAGCGAGTCGTTTTTCAAGCACATGGTTCCGAAATCACGAACGGTACAGCTGGTTCGTTCCGTGAAACCGTACGTGAAATTTGACATACTTTAGCGAATCGTGAAAGTTGCGCGACCTTGTAAACGATGATGATGATAGTGCTTAACGGTGGCGCCATCTTCAAGTAAACATGTGAAACATTCTGCAACGTGTAAATCTGTGGCGTACACCGTGACTATGTTCCAAATCTTACCCGAGTTACCGGCCTCCTACGTCAGCGGGTAATACCACGTGACATCGCGAGTAAACGATCCGCGACTCGATTTTGGAACGGCCGGGATAATCACCTGGATACTACGCGGATTGGCTTCGTCTTGGGCTACGGCAAAAAGAAAACACAGCAGCGATGGCAGAAAATAGCAGACGATCCTTTTGATCATGAAGAAAGCACTCGAAGAGACGATAATATTAATGACGACGCGGTGTTTTTTTAGGTGGATCCACCAGCTCCTTTTATTCACCTTCCTTTTGAGCTGTATATTGAGATAAAAATTACTTACTCCTTACAGTTAGACATTAAAAAAATGTGTTTTTATTAATCAGCGCGATTGCCCTAAACGCACATATTCCACGCATTGTAATTTGCACCGATCATGTTTTGCAGAAATTGATTTCACACGGTGTAGTGGTACAGCGCGAGGGTGCTTTCTCAAGAATGATATGAAACTTACGTTCGCTTTGACGCGAATATGATTACAATAACATCTTTGAAGCCTTCACTGCTTTACAAGCATTATCCTCTCATTACACACACTCTGGAGGAAACAAAAATACTACCTTATCATTTACTGCGTTCAAATATTTTCAGCCTTGAACGTGAGAATACGGCATTCCCTCCAACGCCGAGGACGAGAATGCGGAGAAGCTCCTGTTTACGCTCGCACTCTGATAATAAGGAGTTTTCGTAGACCGCGTTCCCCCCTCCGCTAAGCCCTCCGCAACGAAGGCCGATGGCCTTGACTGTAGAGTTCTGGCTAGCGTAGCTGGTTGCGGAGAGCGTTGCGGGACAGCGGAAACGATCTACGAAAACTCCCTAATAACAAGTATACCTTCCCGGGGAAGGTGCACGGTCTGGATGAAATGCAGTCAATTCGTGCGTTGAAAACAGCAAATCGCAATAACCACACATGCTGCACCTCATTCTTTGTCATTTCGAATGTCCGCCACCAAAACCAACGGAGCAAGCGAGCTTTGACGGCTGTCGGCGCAGAAAGCAGACGACGAACAGATCACGTGACGTATTTACTCGATTTGATCCGACTTTACCCCTCGATCGAGGAGGGTAGCGCGAGTAATTACTCCGGAGTAAACAACCCGCTTCTGGAACGCGAGTTCTGACGTCATCGAGTAAGCTCGAGTAAGTTTTGGGACGCCACGGTACGAAACCTTTACTCCGGAGTCGGATCGAGTAAATTTTGGAACACAGCCCGTGGTAGCGGCTCGTGTTTCCGGCGTACAACTGATGTAAACAAGACGGCCGATGTAACATTTGCCGGTCGGAACTTCAAGAACTGCGAAGCGAGATGGAGTAAAAGTATCTAAACGACCGTAAAGGTATGTGGTGTGTCTCCGTCATCCTGAACTTGAACGATCGTTCACGTTGTGTGCCGTCGAACCATATCATTTCGTCTGCTCGCGGTCGCCACGGCAGCTAGTCTGCCCGCAGATCGCAAAAATTTACTAGCATGCGTAGTTTACAGCATTCACAATCGCTAACCATTGTGAGCAGTCCTCGAAATGATTTTGTTCAACCTCTCAAATTAAGCAGACTAACAGGACGGCAAATCTCTTTTCGCTGTCCTAAGCCTAACGCTCGGCTGGGTCCAACGTTACTAGAACTCTCAGTTGGGAAACTCGCCGTTGAAACGTGGGCCGCTGGCGTCCACCGAGACCGAGCTAAATGCGACAACAGCGCCACTCTGTATCATTTGTCTGAACTGTGGTCGCCTTGAGCCCCTGAGCTTTTAGAAAGCATGTTTTTGCGTAAAAACTAACGGAAAAAACTCTTTTTGTACTAACTTTTATTGGAGTTTAGTACAAAATGGCGGCGCGTGTTGTTTTCTAAAATCTTTAGTTCGCAAGGTTTTGCAGTATAATTAATATTGTTTTTATACAACCCTGCCTCAGCGGGGATTTCAGGTAGCGCGTCCTGAGTTAGGCGCATATTTACCACGGTAGTAAACCGCGGCGCGTCCGCTTGGGAGTCGGGGACGGTACCTCGAAGCCCCTTCCACAGTATCTGTTCTGGCCCCAAAATGGCCGATTGCAAAGAAAATGGAAGTCACGTGCAGTTCCTGGACTAGCCGCTGCGGAGAAGTGGCGGCGTTGGGATCGCCATTAGCTCGGTTCTCGTGGACGGATCGGTGCCACTTTTTCAGAGCAGTCTCTATGGCAGTTTCCCAACTGAGTGGTTCTAGTAACGTTGGCTGGGTCGGCGAAGGCAGTCGCCGAACCGACCACTCATCTTTTTTTACCCGAGTCGTGAACGGTGCTGGTTGCGTTGCGGTGACGACTCCAGCGGCCGGAATAGGAGAAACGAACGAGAAGTGCCTCTCAACGTCCCGAACGACTCGCGCACGCATGCGCAGTGGCGTCGCCGATGCGTTGGAGGGCGAACCGTTCGTGTAAACGACCTTCTAAAACTCCCTAATGTCGCCACAGCCCACCCGGTTCGCAAGACCGACCAAGCTCTAGACAAGCTCGCGACGCTGGTTTTTCATGGCAAAATCAGGTGGTCGGTGGCACATCGGCGGCCCTTGCGCACTTGTTTTAAATAATGGATTCAACAAGTGGGTTCTGCTAGAGCCACATGATTATTATACGGTATCATGCAACGGGTAGGAACATAGGTGCCTAGCTTTGGGTCAAGCTTTCGAGTACGATTTTCTGTTCGTGTAATATTGAAATAAAACGGGATTTATCTGATACTTGATGCCTCTCCTATTTGTCTATGGCAGTATCCACAGACTGGAGTTCAGCATGTGCCGTCAGCGCCGGTGTTCGCGTGTAAACACGCTCTCATCCAGATATGTTTTCTTTTGTTTTTTTTCTTGTTATAACAAATCTTTGTTAATTCTAAAATTGTAGATAACTACCGTGGAGCGTTTATCTTTTTTTCTTCATAGAAACATTACGAATTAGAACGGAACCTAACAAGGCTGAAAATAGCTGTTGTTGGCAGCCACATGAGCTGGACTTTTTTTGTTTGTTACTGCCGCCCTCTCCGTCATCCCTGACTTTCGATTGGTGTCTCTCTCTGCAGAAGTGCAGTCGCGTTACAACAAGGAAGCTGAGTAGTTGAGCAGTGAAGTTTTCACAGTGGTCTTTGCACCCCAGCCGTGCTATGTCCCACTCTTAGGGGCTCACGAGTGCGGTAGCTAAAAATGTCTTTATTTGGGCTTGAAACAGATCGCAGAACCATCATGAGATTAATAATACATCATCATCCTGAATTTAGGTTTAGCACAACTGCATCGTTAATAAAATAGTAGTTAACATGAAGTGAATTTAAATTAACACGCACAAATAAACACGTCAACACGCATGTTGATGCATCAGGAACTGGAGCTGCATATACACGTACACAAATGAACTTGTTTCACATAGACGAGAGTGTCACACAGCTCGCACACTGTTGCCGCGAAGCTGTAGCAGGTAATGTAAAAATAATGGCTCTAATATCTACCGCACGTTTACACGTAAATCTCTGAAGTTTATATACACAAACGAATAAGCACTGATCGACTGAAAGGGAAGTGATGTCTTAAATTTCTAAGCCCCAAGTCACACGTCTTAGAAAGGACAAGCACATGCAACGTATTGAGGTTATTTTTGGTTCCTAATATGTTCTATTAGTAGGTCTCGACGTAGCCGAATACAATACCAAAAACAACCCGCTTCTTTTGAATGACGAAAGCTTCTTAAAATTGCTATTATTTTTAATGCGGCTGTAGAATGTGTGCAGCAGTTTTGAGCTTCGGACACAAATACATGACACCAGAAGAGGGAAGTTCACGGTATTTCAGTCTGCAAGCGACCAAAACACAGCAGTGCATGTGCCAGAAATCACAATAGACGCAGCCATTTCTCCGAGCATGCTTGCTTTGATGTCGAATGTTGAGGACTGCCAAAACTACGAAGGCCCGGCGGTCGTGAAATAAGCTAAGGAGTCGCAGAGGAAATTTTGTCTCAATCTGGGAATTATCACATTGGCAACAGTTGTTTCCTAATACACTTTGTAAACCCACATAAAAACGATATGTTTCACAGCGTATCCAAGGGTACCGATGTGTCAGACTGAGCGAATCAGGCGGGCTGCGACAACTGCTCCGCTACGGGGCAGTGAATGGCAGAGCGTCACGTTTTTCTCGGAGCTTGTCAACGTAGCCGATTCAGTCATGTTGATTTTGACATAGACTTTTGCTTGTGTTGATAACATAGCATTTCACAAACAACTGAACTGTTTAACGTGGTTTGCACGCGACGTCATCGCACTGTATGCTGGTGTTGTTTGCGATTGCTCCTTGCTCAGAAAATCAAATCCGTTGGTGCAGAATGCACCCTACTGAAGGCTCATGCTTAGTGCAAGCGATGTATTTGAGAGTCAAATTATTCTTGCTTGATGAAGCGTCGGGATGAACGGCGCGAGCGTTTAGCTACAGCGATAACGCGCTTTCTTGCAATTGTGTTTTCGCGAGCAAAGTAATTTCCGGGACCATACATTTTGGTCTGTGCCGAAGATGCGAAGCAGAGGAACCTCCAAAACACAGTAATACACTCTCAGAAATAGGGGGTGTAGGGGGGACACCCGTTGTCCCATAGGCAACACCCCATAACATACAATTCGACGTTCAGTCCACCGACGTCAGACCGACGATACCAAATTTCACGAGCGGCTAGACAGTCCAGCAATACAACTTACTAAAATAGCTAATGTATGCATAAAGGCTACAGCAAGACAATCCAGTTTTTTTGGCCTTACTGCAAAACCATAGTGTTTTTTGTTTGTAGTCTTTGAATCTCACATTAACTATTTAGTAGTTTTATCCAACAGCTATAAAGCCGCTGATAAAAGTTGGTATCGCCAGCTCGACGTCAGTGGACTGAACGTCGAAATGTAGTTTTGGAATTGGGGACTAGGGTGTACCCCCTACTCCTCTTATTTCTGAAAATGTATGTTTTCAAGACTCCCCCTCCCGCACCCTGCCCTAGCCCTTCCTCCACCCGTCTCTTCTTGCGATGCTGCCCCAATAATACTTGTTTATTCCCAAGGGACTCCCTCTTCCGTTTGGGGCTGTTCATTCATTCATTTATTCATTAATTCATTAGTTTATTTTTACACTCGTAAACGGCGGGTTGCCTGAGTACTGATGCACAGTCAGTAACAGTAGGTTTTAATTCAACAATTATATTTGTGGAATGTGGAAACTGTAATCATCAATGTCTTCTATTTTTCACCGAAAAACTGTGAAGTTTAAACGAAGCACGGAAGTCGTCCAAGCTTGGGGAAGCACTTGAGAACGACACTCCTGTGAGACTTAGAGCGGCTGACAACATACGGCTGTCTCTTTGAAGCCACTAGGATGTTTCTTTTCAAGTATCCCTCCGTCAGACAGTTGTAGTTCTATTTATCGTCAAACTAATAAATCACACTTAGATCTTTCAATTTGTCTATTACCGGGGTCAACTTTCTCAGACAGTCCAGCAACAACGAAAGCATGTTTGGGCGCCTCAACGATGTGCACATGTAAAATCGGTCGTGCAAAATTTTTTGTACCATTAGCAAACATAGCTAAGAGCTAATCCCTGACCTCGAGAACTTGCAGAAACACCCCTAGGTTTCCTGTCCGCTCAATACCAGCCGCAGCAAAAATATAGAAAAAAATGAAAGCCGTTTACAACTCCTGTAACGCCGAATTAGAGCGCAGCTCTGGAGGTGGAGGAGGAAGGGTACTGGGGGAGGTAGAAGCCAGGGCCAATTGACCCTGGGGGGGGTCACGTAACTTGGGGGGGGGGTCACGCGACATCGACCTCGGCGGGTCACGTGACCCCTCCCGGTCTTGGGGAGGGTCACGTGATTTGGGGGGGGGTCGCGTGACCTCGGGGAGGGGTCACGTGACCACGGGGGCCACATGACCTCACGGTTACGCCGACGGTGACGGCGACGCCGACGCCGACGCCGACACCGACGCCGCTCAAGCCGGAAACGGGTGCCTAAGTGCTGCGCCCTAATAAAAGCTTTCACTCCTCAACTCGCTATTAGAACAAACGTCTACGTGATCCGACGCCTTATTATATACCGTCAGTGTTCACCATAGTGCGCGCTGGAGTTGGCGCAGAATAAAGCATCGGTTGAGCTTCAGGCATTGTTTGAGTTCGGCTATTCTTACCTTTGACTGAACACGAGCTATTTCCCGATTGTTTGGCGATGCTGATTGTCATAAACCCTAACACTTGACTCGGTCTCATGTAAAGTTATTTGTAAAATTATTTTTCAATACCCCCGAGCACCTACGCCGCGTGTGATGCCGTACATCTTCGTACCGCCATCACAGGCAACGTCAGTGCTTGGAGGCATTGAAAATTAATTTTACTGTCTTGAAAGACGCAATAAGAGGAACATAATTGTAAGGGATCTGGAAAAATAAGCATTAGTGATAAGTTTATTGCAGGCACAGTGCCAAAGACGCTCATATTGGCCGAGGAACGCTTTCAGTACGATGATGGTCCATAGCGATCTTAGTGCGACTGATCTTGACGACCCTTTCGAAGATTCAAAGCTTCGAAAGGGTCCAAAATAGCGATCACCGTGGCAACCAACAGCGATGAGCTAATCACCTGAGAAATTTTGTCGTCTGTATGTTGGTATTTGTTTGTGTCCGGCTAGCAGGTGGAAAGGCAATGGTGCTACTTTCCCAGATCCAGTGACTTTAGGCTCATGATAATCAAGTACGTAACGGTGTCACGTGACTCACGGTGAGAAGTTGTGATGTCATGTGACGTAACGGTGCCAACAACGCTAATAAATCTAGTGACGTCCTCAATCTACGTCGACTTGGCGCAGTGAGTCACATGACGTGACAATCAAATTTGATTTTTTTACGCGCCAAACCAACGACGGGCATCCTGGTACGCCCCAGTAGAGGACTAAGGATTACTTTCGACCACCTGGGGATCTTTTGACGTGCAACCGAAAGCTCGGTTACACTGGCGCCTTCTCCGCAATAAGCCTTCGTCAGACTGCGGGCACCTCGGCCGGGATTCGAATCCGTAGGCCTGCGCTTTTCCTGGGAGCCACCGAGGCGGCTTCTCACGTGACGTAACATTACCTGACAGGATGTCTTGATTCCATGATGTCACGTGACCCCGTGACACGTGAGTTAATCATAGTGCCAATACAAAAGCACCACGAAAACCTACAATTTATCATACATTGCAATTCGGTATATGACAATTTGATCACTTCATGAGATATACAGCTGCCAATTCACATTTCTCGAATATCCATTTTGATAATAAAGAAATACAGTGAACCGCTTTGAACCCGTATGCCGTTATATGTTTTTCCGGTTCAGTTCCGATAGTATGGTGCGGTGAAGATTTCGGTTCGGTTCAGTTCTGGTTTGGTTAAAATAACGGTTCAGTTCCGGTTCCGGTCCTGTTCGTTCGGTTCAAAACTCTGCTCGGAACGCGACACGCGGTGCGTTTGTTCAGTGGTCAGTGGCTATAGGAATGTTTTATCACACGGCGTTTGCTGCCTGCAACTTCGCCTCTAGCCTATTCTCCCTTTAACAATGTCTCGATCACTAATGAATGTATACAGAAAAGGTAAAATAAATTTTCCAGGTATAACGAGCGTATATTATTTATTTATTGTATTTTAAGAAATTTCTTCCGAATCCCGGGAGAGATTACAGCAGGAAGAACACGAAATACACACATCGTGATTAACACGTCATAGTCATGCCATCATCGATCTTTCTTAAACCAAAAGCGATGGCTCGCTTGATCGCCTTCTGTTGTGCACTATGAAGGTATTAGAGAGTTTTAGCAGATTGTGTTTTCAGGCCACGCCATTTGTAGCGGGAGCTCGTGCTGTCACTTCGATACATGCCCTGAAGGCGCGCCTGTAGCGGTAACGGTCTTTTGAAAACGATCTACGAAAACACTCTATTACCATTTTAATTTTTTGTTTTTACGATATTCACGTAAAATATCTTGTCACCCGAAGAGTTATTATCAACTGAACTTTGGTACGCCTCCCCCCTTTTCACGCGCGCGCGCGCGCGCACACGCACACACACACGCACACACACACACACACACACACACACACACACACACACACACACACACACACACACACACACACACACACACACACACACACACACACACACACACACACACACACACACACACACACACACACACACACACACACACACACACACACACACACACACACACACACACACACACGACACACACACACACACACACACACACGCACACACACGAACGCACACACGACACGCACACGCACACGCACAAGCACACACCACATTCAACACACAAACCTATACAAGCCAATAGTATGCAGCTTTTACGCTGGCGGGCGTACGCAGACAACGACGGCCAAATCCATGGTTCAGACGCGTACGTCGGTTACGTTCAGTGGAGTTGTCACGCCGAAATGGTGAGCTCGCGTGAAATCCGTTCGACACGAATTGCGGCTATGTCAAATATGTTGCATAGAAGCGGCCATTCATGCGCCGAGGAGACGAGTGACTGCCCTTTTTTCGCTTTGTCTATAGTTGGTATCAAGCGACGCAGCGTTTGTGCGTTTACCTTAATCTAAAAAAAAAGAAACGAAAACAAATAAGCGTTAAGGCGGGCGGGATAACATATCTGCTTGTCCGATTTCCGTTTGAGCGGGACACCACCAACCTCCCCATAGCGACACCTATTGCGTATGTAAAAAGTGCGGCGTGTAGCGTATGGTGTAGAAACCTGCGCGGTGTTGGCTTTAGCTTATACGAGGGCGTTCATAAAGTTCGCATCATTGTCCCGAAGGAATAGAGATTCAGCAATCAAACTCAAGTAGGAGTTAAGACTTTCTCTACATGTTCGCCACCAAAAGGTATGCCCACTTTTTTCAGCGATGTACCGCATGCCGGAGGCCATTGTTATAGAGCTGCTCGTTTTGAGTCTTTAGACATCGCTCCACTTCAGCAATCACTTGGTCGTCGTCATTGAAATGCTTTCCTCTTATTTGGCCACACTGGAAACGTCTGCGCCATTTAACCAAAGTGTCATAAACTGGGGCGTTATCCCCGAGCAACTCTCACAAATTGGAATGAATATCCTTTGCATTGTTTCCCTTCGAATGGAAAAACCGATCACTGCTTGTGCTTGGCACCGACGGGCGGTGCCATTTTTGTTTGGACACCGTAGCGGCATTTAGCGATACTATGTATAGCTACTCGATGTTTAACTGTGCGAAAACCAGAGGGACGCGCGCTCATGGTGATGCCGGTTTTGTTTCGTTTTTTTTTCAATTTTTTGTGCCGATGATACGAACTTTATGAACGCCCCTCGTACATTGAAAACCATGATCAGGAAGGAACTGACCCGTGGCTTATTCTTTGAACCATAAGGCTGCACCCTTCGCGCTCTTTCGAGCGTTTATGAGGCGTTACCGGTTCTGTCCTGTGTGGTGCCACCCCGGAAGTGTGTTGAGAGAGTGGTCCCGGGATGACACGCCCGATGAAACGATGACGGACGACTGGTCGACTCCCGGCCGGACTCCCGGCAATCCTTCAGCAAGGCGTGTTGTTGTCGCCTCGACGGAGCATCACTTCTCTCGCCTCCTTTGCCCCTCGACAACGTGATGTAGCCGGAAAGATCACGTCAAGCCCGCCATATAACGGGCCAAGTGTGAAAGGTAGCTTTGAGAGATACCATTTAAGCGGAAAGTTGTTTGCGTGATAATAGTTGTGCTTCTCTCCTGCGAGTTGCTTTATTACATTGTAGCAAGGTCGAGTTTCCGCTCCGTCCTCCCCACCCTCCCTCCTCCCCCTTAACGATTCTCACCTTGCCTCCTCGGGAAACAAATTGCGATGAACTAAACACAAGAAGGGTAAACAAAGCCACGGAACATATAACGACGAACACATACTTCATTAGTAAAGGCATACAACTTAAGACGTGAGCAATGTAAGTAAGCACTTTCAAGGCAGTCATTAGAAAATTTGGACAGAAATGTAGAAAACACTGCGTCTAACAGCAGTCGGAGGTAAACAATACGCGGGTTCTCAGAGGACGTGAGGGAAAGGGAACGTCAGTGACAACCTCATATTGCCCCTTTTAGGTTAAGTTCAATAAATGGGGTATAATCATATTTAAAAATCAAAGCATGTTTTTCCTATGACTTTGTTTAATGGTAATCTTACTTCTTATTTTTTCTGGTATTAGTGGGAAAAAAATAAGTGAATTTTTTACTGTTTGCGTTCGCTAAGCATTGTTCAAAATTTCGAGCCTCTGGGGCCATTCCTATTTTCCTATTTGTATTAGTACTCTGTAAAAAATTATCAAACGCAAGAAGTAACTTATTTTTTACAGTTTGCTACAAAAATACTAGACTCATATTAAGTTTAGCAACAGATCCGCGTGTTTGTATTGAAAAATATTATACATGAGCAGGATGTTTACTATTTATGTTCTGATCAATAAAAAGTAAACATATCTCCCGTTACACTTACCTGAATACCGCCTTTTCCTGACACATGTTGTTGGACCATTACGAGCAACTCGTCAGTTCAATCAAATTTACTAATCCACGAATATTTGTTCCTTGTCCTGTGAGTGCATTTGTTCTTGCGCCTTTGTGAAAATATGACATAAAGGCTACCGGTCCCGAATCGAACTGCTGGCTCCACAGTATCTTCAAGATCAAAACTGCGGACTACCTCCGAGTAACACGCAGATTGTCGAGTTGAATGAGCATAAATACAAAAAAGTAACTAGCTCAAAAAAAAGAAGAAAAAAGAAGAAACGAACACCAAGACAATGCTAGCTGATAGGTGAAAAAAAGGAAGAAATGTGTGGACATATACTTTTATAAACCACCAGCCAAGCTAGGTTACACTTAGTTTGGTAGGCGCGCTAAGTGTACGAATGAGGTTTGCTTTCACGCCCATCTTCTCTCGCATTTATTATTACTGTTGAGATAAACCAAACGAACATCAAGATATAATCATGTAAAAAAAGAATGGAGCAGTTTTAAATATATCGTTCACACATATCTAAGACATGCGCTCCTCTATCAAGTTTTCAAACCATTCTGAGTGCACAATGAAAAGGCGTACACCGGACGGGGTGCCAATATTTTCTCATCTTATTGGAAAGTATACGTAAACAACCAAGCACAACTCCCCCACTCGCAAAGAAAGAACAAAACAGCGAATGGCGAATGAACTTACAAACATTAACCGTAGACCGTCATGAACGAAAATCTTTGAACGTTTTTATTTCGGTCCTAAATAGACCTCCCTCTTGCGCTACACCGAACTTCTCGTGCCACTACGGTGCGTCTACGCTTTTCTTTTTCATCGTGATAAACGCCCTTGAAGGAGACGAGCGTGCCTGTTCGATGCATTTGCCCCTCGTTGCAGCTCGCCAGCAAACTTCTCCACTCCCAACGCAGCGCCGTTGGCTCCTTCGGCGTCTCTTCGCACCCCGACGCCGTGTTTGTCCCTGTCAATCACCGAAGTCAGCTTATTCGAGGGCCACGGGAGACGGCTGATAAGGGCGGCACGAAAATTCCTTGCGCCTCTTCCAAACTAAAAAAAAATATTTGTCTAAGCTTTATTTTTTATACTTTCTTATTTTTAGAAGTGCTTATACTCGGTCGCCACATTTTCGTCGATTACCGGTTCGTGTGAGAGGATAGTCCGGTGTTTGTGCGGACCGTCGTAAACGACACACAACGCCAGCTGCAGTGGTGGCTTGTCCTCCTTCGTACGCTGCCTAAGTTGTTCCTTCGATGAGAAGCTGATACGAGGAAGCTTGGAGAGTGAAACCGCAACGAAAAAAACTACTGAGAAAATACTTAAAAGTAAGCGATCCTGTGACTGTCCATCCTTACAAATACTCGAGGTTATTTTTACGAACCGAGATATTCTCTATTTCGTCATTTTAGAGCTAGGTTCGAGACTACGGGTGCATGCCGATATATTTCGTTGACCGGTAATATTTGTAAATGTTTGCTATCTTGGAATCATTTCTATCGCTTTAATGATTTGTTCCAGTTATCTTTACTTTGTGGGCCTTTTTGCCTTGCGAAGAATCACTCTAGTCGGTGACTGGTTAAAGACAACACCACCAAGAATAATGAAGGTTTCCGAGCGCCCAATTCTTCCTCAATCAAACGTCATCGCAGTAGGATGGCGCCAACTTAGCAATGGGACCCGAGCCCGATGCCGAGCGCCCTTCGGCGCGTTCAATGGACACGAGGCCCAGCCGAGCACTGACGCAGCACTCGTATCCAATACGTGTCTTCGCTCGATCTCACGTGTGATGACGTCAGAATTCTACTGCACAGGCTTTGACTATTCTAGGTGCAAATGCTGGGCCTCCAGAACGCGCTCGCTACCTTCCGCCGGGCTCGCTCTGGTTGTGCGTGCGACGAACAAGCGATCAAAATCAAAAAGCTCGCACTTGAGGCGGAGTATCATCTGGGTTTTTAACTTGTTAAAAACTCTATAATAGTGAAGCTGATTTGTCTATCGGACGGACAGCCGGTGGAAGTTCGTATGGCTGGAGAAAATTAAAACGTTAATAAGGTTTTGATGTAGTCAGCTACATAGAAAATTTATATAAGGTTTATATTTGACTTCGTGCATATAAGTCCAACTGATCTATTAAAAAAATACAATTTACCTACATATGTGTACAGTTATTTGTATCAACCCGTTAATTCACGAACGACTGGTATAGGGACTGCCAAGCCCCCACGTCGAAATACGACTGCGAGCGCACCATCATGGTGTTTGCTACTTTCTGTAAGTGTTTTTATCATCGCTGAACCAATCTTAAACAGAAAAGGTGCAGTGACTTGGGCTTTTAACGTTGCTTGATAGGTCGCATTTTTCGGTAGAGTTGGTTGCGTCGAGACTTAAGCTAATGCAAAGTATAGCTAAGCCGCAGTCTTATCAAGACGTAATCTTCCGTAACTCACTAAATGTAGACCAACGTAACTATTGCAAATTTGTTACTTCTGACATTAATTGTGGCGTTGTGAGGCCAATCGACAGGGAACGCGCGTGACAGATTAACGTGTAGGTAAGCGCAGATTGCCTCAAACTGTGCTGTAAAACGGCCATCGCCGAGCGTGGAACATTGATGCGAAGCCCAGCCTCCCATACACTAAATGTCTGCCAACGTGGTCGATCTTTAAGCCTCTCTCTCTTGACGGACACTTTTCAGGGCATGGTAAAGAAGCCTCACCGTCAAAAGGGGCACGCGTGTACTTGAGATCACTGGTCTTTGAATGTTTTAGAGAAAGTTGTCTGTATATTGTTTGCATTTTTCTTTCAGCCATCATTAGTTACGATTTGTTTAACTCCTCTGAAAACCCGCTAGAACGCGTGAATCCAAATAAGGTGTATTGCCCAACAACCATTCGACGTCGCCGTGGGAACGCTTGGTCTGAGCTCACAACCGTGTCGACATAAGTTGAGGCATAGCCTCCTCCATACTCACAAAGCCTGGAAGTTTGACGACGGAGCCATAGAGTGCCCGGTCGCAGATATGGAGCGCGAGGATCTGGTAGCAGAAAGCATTTCTGGTATTCAGCGCACAGCTTCTGCAGCGGCGAGGACCCGAAACATGGTTTTCAAACCCGACGAGAAAAGAAGCGGTAGCGCGAAGAACGCGAGGAGCACGAGCGGACATTCCCTCTCTCGGGATTAATGTGTTTCGGCGTCTCGCCACAACGGTGCGCCCGTTACATGCCTCTCCTCTCCTACGTTCTCTGCCGCACTACCTTTTCACTTTCGGCGGCCACGTCTCGTGGTGATCTGCCAGGCTTTGTCAGTATAAAGGAGGCTATGGTGGTACCCACTGGCGTCCATAGCTGAGCTCGCTGCTGCTGAGCACGTGCTGACGGCAAGCTTTCACAACGCTTCCAACACGTACCATTGTATACCATCAAAATTGTATTCTTTGAGAGACAATAAATAGGAACTCATCTTTGAGCATGAGCTCTGAGCAGTCACCTCAAATATGGCGTCCAGTGAATACCATCTATTCTAGAACTTTAAAAATTATAGACTTCGCTTGGTAAATCGGGTGTCGTCATTCGCGATATTTCAGTCAGTGATTCTCATTGACGTCAGTAAGAACTGGCTCACATTTCGGTAACGAAGCTGTGCTGGTGTTTATGTTTACTGTTCAAACCTAAACTATTCGATTGCAGGAAAACAGCGACGTTTAACTACGTTACGCCCATATACGACTCCAAGTTACTGAAACATTCGTGCTTCATATGGGGCGTCCCGATCCACTGATGTGCCTCGCGAAGGATCGAAGCACAAGTGTATCGCTCTTGGCGCCGTATCTCAGGTGTATCCCCGCTACTACTTTGGAACCAGTCAAGCCAGCGACTCTTTAAACGCTAACGCCTGCAAATTTATTAACATGTATAAGCCGCCTCGCCCCGCAATAATGCCCTTTAGGAGCTGCGGAGCACCCTGAATAAAAACATAATGTGCGGCATAAAGAAATGCTCAAATAGCGGATTTTTTTTAATAAAGGCGGATTCAGTCTCAGCATGCGAATGCATTGAGATGAAAGCTGTTGGCTACAGGAAACGGGCCCCATTTTTTCACTTTAATTTTATAAACATCATGCAAACCTTTTGGACTAGATAACGGCAAGCTCTAAAACTTTGACCTGTGGCACAATATTTCTCAAAGACACCCGGTACATATTTATTTCCACTTCATTAGTGCCAACGTTCTAGTTCTAAATGGTCCTACACACGTAAAAACTAGGTCGCCCATATATTAGTACCAAACGTTTTTTTTTTTTTCAAATGACTTCATAAATTAATATTGTATTTGAACACAGCAAGATGTCGAAAGTGCGGCAACTTCTCGCAGTTGAAATTCAAAACCAATCATGCAATTTGAAGTGATAGCTATTGAGGCAATAATTTATGAATAATGCTAGATTTTCTAAACGCCACATTTCGAGAAAAGTCTAATTGGAGCTACTCAAATGTCAAAATTGCATTGTAGTTTTGACGTATACCTGTTCTCTTCCTGCTCGTACTACAGAGTGAAGACGAACTCCATGCGGCTTGCCTTGTGTTGTGTTCCGTGAACACGGACTAGAACTTACGAACACCTGTTTGTCCATGGAGAGTCAACGAAACTGTTTAGACCGATGAACATCACCGAAGGCCTAGTAGCCATGATGGCAGCATCCTGGATGTTCAATATGAAGTATGCTAAAGGGTGCCTCAATACAGAATTTACCTTTGAAAGATTGTTTCAGACATAATAAAACGAAGCTGAAGCCTGCTGCCGTCATGCCCATGAACCAGTACACTGAGTACAGTGATTGTGTAACGCAAATGTTGTTGCCAGTTTAGTGGTTTTCCCTCTAACTTTAGCTGTGTTGAAACCTGTCTGGTGGGTAATTGTCTCTTCTTGCAGGTGGCGCATTTCCTGGGGATTGTTTTATTCATTTTGTTTATTTATTGTGGTCCATAAAGTATTATATATTTTATATTTCATTTTTTATTATGATTGGTGTAATTTCTGCGTAAGGCAGAGCCATAGGGAAGAGTCACTTTTAATTAATCATACCAAAAGTTTAAAAAAGACATCTGCAAACATTGATTCCAGGAACGTTTCTATACCTGCCGACTTAATCCACATTTTGTGCAGAAAGTTCTGTTTTGGAATAGCGACATCTCGGTCGCCTGATGGTACATGCGACTTTTCGTAAGCAAGTCACGAAGTTCTGGGTTCCATAGTCCGTTTTTTTTTTCTGAAGTGGCCATGCGGACTCAGTAGTACGAGACATGACTACTGGAAGTTACAAGTGCTGTCAGACGACCCAGATGCTGCTACTGCAGAACAGAACTATGTGCAATGAGTGCCGAAAAAGGTCGGCTTGGTATGGTAGCACACCTAGAATCGGCAGTAACAGATCACTCGGATGTGTATTGCTCACACCATATCTTGACGAAGCAGGGGTCATTTTATTTGAACAGATTAGGTCTAACAAAAAGACAGGAAGTGTGCAGGCGAGCTGGTGATAGTTAATCATTTTGTGTAGCAGCCGAGACTGCGGTTAGGAAAAAAGTAGAAAGTGACACAGAGGGGAACATCTCATTTGAAGAAAAAGAAACAGGAGGGGTGATGGGTGACATAGCGGATCAAAAAGTAGTTTTGGCCGGCATTCAAAGGTTGGTTAAACGATCATTATAATGCCTTTATTTTAAATATTTCTGCTTTCTACCAGAGAAATAAGAACAATGTCAGACTGTGAACTTTCATTTTGTTATTTTTAAGAATGCGATGGCTCCTAGCTTCCATCGTACTTTTTACACACACCATCGAAATTAGTTACCAACTGATAATAAGGCATCGAGGTTACAACTCGTGACGATACAGCAGAGGCAAATCCTGGTCGTGAAGTCACGAACCGAAGGCATAAGAGGGCGCCACCGCAGAATGTCGGCGCTAATAATCAGTCGAAGAAAAAGAGTTGCTTCTGATCATTTTATTTATTTATAGTGTTTATGAACTAATAAATCAATTATTTGCATTACAGTGTCATTGTAGGTCCAAGTGTAATTGGCCACGCGAGAGGTGCTCCGCTGCTGATAAAAAGCCTCTGCAGCGTAAGCGGGGGAAGGGGTGGAGGAGGGGGGGGATGGCTGCGCGGGCGATAACGGTTATTGAATGTCTACGTTTTGTTGAACCAGCGTGTTGTGTCATTATCTCAGAGTGGTAGCAGCAAAGGAATTCCTACAGGTTTTAGGTGCTATTGGCCTGGATTCCGCCTCAACCTTTTACGCATTTGACAATACTACACAGTCCAACATTGAAACCTAAAAATTTGTTCAGCCAGCAGTTCTGGGCTCACGAAGGACTAGAAGACGGAATCACTGCTGACACTCTGGTGTCTGCGGTGCATCCGTCTTCTAGTCCTGCGTGAACCCAGAACTGCGTGAGCCCGTTCTACGAATGGACTATAGCCCGTTTGGAGAAATTACGGCCAGTTCCCAAGTTCCCCACATCGCATTGATCTGATTCAGTTCCTTGAGTAGGTCATGGTCGTGTTCGGCCTAGTTTGTCGTGAACACTCCCCGGTTACCTCTTGACCAGGCTGGCATTCGGGCCCTGGAGGCATGGTCGATAAACGTTATCCCTGTTGGTCTGCAAGAGACGGACGATTCTGCCCGCTTGCATTTATGGTCCGGCTTCCAAAGCAAGACGAGAAGCACAAGCACTCGTCCCGTAACGCTGGCATCTCTCTTCCGGTCTGCTTTTTCTTTTTTGCGTTTTCCAGACTTGACGATCTTCCCCAGTGCCCGATATCTTGGGGGACGCCTCAAATGGGCACAACACGTGGCGCAGAATCCTGTTTCTTATTGTCCCGCGCCGCCTCGCCGTCAACTTCAGCGCTGCTCGTTTGGTTTAAGTGAGTTGCAGATGGCGCCCCGGTAGGAGAAGCTGCTTGGCTTTACGATCCTCGATGGGTCTTGACTCATGACTGGGGATTCTCGCGAAGGAGCTTCTGGTCTCAGATCTCTGCTTCTGACGCAAATCGCATCAAACACGCGGTGTGTGAGATGTTTTCATCTCGTGAAGAACTTGGTACTTATTGGACGAACTATTCAGAGCACGGGTCAACACCAGAAAGAGGGAAAAGCACGCGACCAAAAGCAAAGCGTTGGAGCTGCCACTACTAAAGCCCCTTAAGGCACGTTTATACTCCAACGTAACGTCGACGGGCGCGGCGTAGCGTAGCGCGCAGATATTGATTGGCCACAGCTCTCGAGTTCCTGGTTGCCGGCCAATGAAAGGCGCGCGTTCTGCGCTACGCCGCGTTCACTGCGCTCAACGTCGGAGTATATACAGCCCTTTAATGTGTTAAAGGTAGCGCAAGGTGCGCCAATGTATGAGGCACATGCAACGTGCAGCCCTTGGGAAGATCATGGTGGCACAGCGCAGCACTGAGCTAAATTTCAGACGCCATGTTCTTCCCAGAAGTGGCGCGCGGCACGTGTCTCGAGCATTTCCACACCAATGAATGGCGTCACGTTACCCAGGATAGGGCTGTAGCAAGGTTCTTTAGGGTTAAATATAGACAAGATACAGATGTCCTTCGTTTTTCTTAGAACATGTATTTACAAAAGAAATCAAGAGTTCATATACTTATACTAAAAGAAGAAGAAGAAGAAACTTAGTTAAGGAAATGAGAGAAAGGGAACGCAACAGTCACCATGTCTTGAAACAACCATGCGCAACGGCGGGTCTCGTGTCTGAAGTTGTCGTTGTCGGGCCACGGTTGTGGCTGGCAGTCAGGAGCGGGAGCGGTTGGCTTCCGTCGATGACCCAACAGTTTGGACTTGCACAAGTCCAAACCCTCTCCTCCGAAATCACGCTTCGCATGCCAGAAAAAGCACCAGGCCGATTATGTAACCTGCTGCAAAGAGTGCGTGTATTCGATTCCCATGTCATGCGGTGCAAAATACATCGGACAGACGGGCCGATGACTAAGCGATGGGGTGAGGGAACGTGCAAACGAGATCAAGAAAGCAGCCTCCGAGACTTCGGAGATTTATACCTCTGAGTGCAGCGAACCCTGTTCGGCCGACCTTCCTTCGACCACCAGGATTGGAGGTCACGCCTCAAGATACGGACGAGAGATCGTGGAGGCCTTCGCCATGCACCACAGTCACAACAACTTCGGGTCCCCGTCCATAGGCTTATCCAGGAGGGAGATAAACTTCCTGGAGCCAGAGCTTACGTCCCTCGTTTCCGCGGCTCCAAGCGATTAGATGTCACCTCATGGAATCGTCCTTCACTCTCTTGCCTCTACTCCCTCTCCCATCCCTTTGCCCCCTTTCCAGTATGGCGTCTCTCCCCTCCCCTCCTTCACCTATATACACGAACTCATCTCTGTGACGTCACGGCGCGGTGGTGGCGCGTCGGTCGCACTTCCGGTCTGGGGCTGTGGGCAGAAGTCCCCATGCCAGACGTGTATTCCTGCGTTGTTTTGAAAGGAACCAGACAAAAACCTGCCTTCTCGTCAAAACGCCGCGACTGGGGCCGTACCAAAAGTGTCGAGAAAGGTTTGAAGGTCAGTTTTCACGTGCTCGGTTCGTCCGAGAATCTGGATATGTGCTGTGAAAAGGGAAAAGCAGACGCCGTCGGGCGGGCGGGAAGCACCTTGGGTTGAATTCACGGATACTTGTGGTCGTCAGATTTATTTGTTTTGTTCCAACATGAACGCCAGAACACCGTCAAGTTGTGCGGACCACCTGCGGACTACGTTCAATGCGTCTTCAAGTTCAAACGGCCGCCTGATTGTTCGAACTGTCGTCTGCTTTTTCAAACGTTTCTGCTTGTCGTCTGCTCTCTTAGACGACGCCGGTCCGTAGACCAAATGTTGGCCCGGTATTTGCGATAAGAAGTAAGTGCAGGCCTCAAAAGACTTAAATTTGAAGGTTGGTAAGCAGGCTCGATGTTAACAGCAGATACAAGGAGATGTTGATCAATGTTACCAGTGACCATCACCGACTTGTTAGGCCTAATTCAGTTGGTTCGATTCTGCTTGCGATTTTCAGTATCGACGTCGGCCATCTCAGCTACGATTCACGCTTTTGAAGACCGAGCGGCGTCGTGACTGGAAATTCCGAGCGAAATCTCATCATGCGAATCAGGCTTCTAGCGTACATTCTGCGGCGTCCACGCGGAATGAATCGCCACATGTCACATTATTCAAGCGAAGTTTTGCGGTGTAACGAGCCTCGGTAATTTCGCTGACGCCGCTCAAGATAGTCAGACATCGCCAGCAAGACGTAGAACCAACAATTCGAACGCGAAAAAGGGCAGGGGGACTCACACTGACGCCGACAACATCGCATTTCAATGGTGTGCTTATGGGCGACGGCGCGCTCCTTGCCCACACCCCTATCGCGCATGCGCGGCGCCGGTGGCGTCCGCTAGAGGCGCTCCGGGCGCTCCGGTTTGTTTGTAAACATGAGTTGGTGTATATGCAAACTTCGGGCCAATAAATGTTGTTGCTAGTTGGAAGTCTTCGTTGTCCGTTCCTCCTTTCTGTGTAGCTTCCTCATGTTTAATTACTGCTACCAACACGCTCGTTTTGTACTTTCAGTGATGTAATTGGCCTAAGCCATTTTGGCGCACGTTTCAGAGCAACCAAAACAGTGTTTTGGAGCAGCCCAGACAGTGTTTCGGAGTGGAAAAAGTGGATTTTGGAGCAGATATTCTTAGAAAAATAAAAATATTCGCTTTAAGTGCTGTACAAACGAAGGGCACTTTGTGTTGTGTTGTGTTCTTATGTGACGTGTTGTGACGGAACTCGCTGCTTCTGTTTTTACTGCTCAGACATCCCACAAGTGTACATTGCTGTAGGCATTGCCAAGCAATTTCGAAAAACCGCTTGCCACTGGTTTACTGGTTTCCGACGTGCCACATTTTCGTATAAAAGTATAAGCAAACGTAAAGCAATGAACTGCGAGCGTCCCGGCTGATGCCTCAGTCACGCAATCCTGTTCGCATGCAGGTGAGGCCAACTTCGGCAGGCTTGCTGTTGGGCATGCTTTGTCGCGCGAGCGCAGACAACGGCTGTCCGATCGAAACCGAAACCATGCCCCTTAATTCCGTCGCTAACTTATCCCCAAAATTGTACACAAAATGTAACTTTCGAGCATGCGACAAAAACAGTCCAGTGGCGCGTGTTTGCCAGGGCGGCAAACAAGGTACAAGCTAAACACACACAAAAATAATGAACCTGAGTGCATCGTTGCAAGACATTGCGAGCCAGCCTCAAAACTTTCTTGGAGCACTTTGTTCGACAACTGAACTCGAGACAAACAAGCACGCTCTGCGGGTTCAGCGTGCAGACATTGCCTGCTGTGCTTTAGCTCACTTCCAGTGTTGCCGTTGGTGGCCACTTTGCGCCAAATTGGCTACTTTTGAGCACGGTCTCGCGACAAAAATTTAAAGTTGCTTCTTGATCTTTTTGGCTACTTTAAATTTATATTCTGACGACTTTATTATAAAGAATGTTCAGTCTCGGGCATAAAGATGACACAATTTCTGACATTACATATACGTACCTTTAAAAGAAAATTATAAAAAAGACGCGGCACGTTCTGGTCATCACAATACTGAAAGAGCAGTCAAATACAAATTCACAAACATAATATAAACGGCAGCAACAGCTGCGTTAGAATCAGACTTTCGCGACAAACTTAGTTGTTTGCTTTTGTTTTCTAACAGGCCCAAAAATGATACGCGGTATCATTTCCAGGCATTAATACGGGGCTTTAAAAACGATAAGAAAAAAACTTGACGTCCGCTATCACGATACTGAGCGGCCGCTTACAGGAGCGTTTCTGGAGTGTGCCCTTTTCCACATCTCGCAGAAGGTGCGCTGAGACTCCTGTCGCTTCCAGTATCGAATGCGGAATCTGAGCGCGTGTTTTCTTAAGTTTCACTAACAAAAACTCAATTGAGAAACAGATGAAGTTGGACGACCTTGTGGCGATTCTGAGACTAAAGTTCGGGCTGCGGCTGCAAGAGAAACGACCTTTACAATTTACGTGCCAATTGAGCTTCTTAAGAAACTTTCCCTCAGTTACTCTAGATGTGGAAGCATTTATTCACTTTGATTAAGGCTGTACGTAGCCTTAGTTTGTCACTTCGTATGACGATTCTTTTTTACAAAATCCGGTGGCGACATTTTTGGCGCCAAAACAAATAAAATGGCTCATTTTGGCTACTTTTGACCTGTGTTTTGGCTACTTTCACCAATCGCCTAATGGCAACACTGCTCAGTTCTCTTCACCAACTTTCTTTCACGACAGATTTTTTACGTACTGAGGTTCCTCTCGAAAGAAGGCCCACCGAGAGGAATCTAAATAATGCATACTTTGACAGAGCAGTCTTTGAATTAAAGATGGATTTTTGTACTAACGTATGATTTAAACAAGAACAGGAATGCTGATGAACATGCGGCGGTACTTAGTTTCATTTTACAAAGTACCATATCTGCAGTGATGTGGGGACGGCAACATTCGACGTCGCGCGACCACAGTGACTGAAAGGCAGTGACCAAATATAGTTTTCCCACGGCCGTTGCATCAGCTCACAAAGTAACTCCTGCTGCGCAAAAACGTGGTTTCGTTTCACAGCATGACGGCATGGCTGGTACCCGGCACGCACCGGCACGCTAGCGTCGGAGCGTCCGTACACATACGCGTCTATCGCTGAAAATATAAAAAAAAGAGACGAGACCCACACAATGAGAGCCCAAAACGCGAGACGCCGGGAAAACCATGCAATACCGGGTGTACAATTGATGCACGGTACTTTGTGTCAGGCGGCCGCTTGCACCACATAACACACAGTTTAGTTTCGGTTTTGAAAGGCGACCTAAATTGGTTCTTTGGCGCAGGCTTGGCGCAGATTACCCATATTTTGGCGAAATGTAGCAGGATGTAGCAGGGTTAGCCCCTTGGCGCAGTTTGGCGCAATTGGCGCAGCAATCACATCACTGACCTTATCCAGCGCTTTCTTTGATTTCCTCTGGTCAACTGGGGCGGCGGAAAAAAGCTCACTGGAGAAAAGCTCACCACAAAACCGGCAGGTGCGGAGAAAAGCTCTCTGGCCTGTGAGCCGATGCAAAAAAAAAGCTCACCGATATTTTCAATATTTTTTTTTAGCTTAGCCGAATATTTTCTTTTTTTAATGTAATATTCTTGAAGTTCATTGGACATATTTACCAATTCCTCAGAAATAATTAATCATCCATTTTGTATATTATTGACGCTGCAACTATATAATCAGAACATGGGACATCCGTAAAAAAGTCTACAATTTATTGACCGCTTGAAAGTGCGCCGTAAGTAGCTCTGTTAGATAGAGTTTTTTTGTTTTGCGAGCTAATATGAATAGCTGTGTGTGAGCCGTTTCCGCTCCAAAGATTGTGTGGTGCCTGATAGACAACTGCTGTTTTCTTTCTGTTATTTTCAGTAATAAAACTTTAGTTGCGAGAAGAGCTTCGTCCTATCATGTTTGTTGTCTTCACGCCGTCTTCGCTGTTTGAGCGGTTTTCATTTTGTATAACGTTTACCAACTCGCCCAATTCGCTACCTTACAGAAGACTAGTTCTCACATAGGTCACGAGTAATAACGGTGACAGTGTGCAGCTCTGAAGGTCATAGGTGGGTCGCCGTTGAAGAGCAATATTCACTAAAGGCAACGTATGGAAACACCAGCACGAACGGCTAGAAAACGTGCATGTCAGTGGAAGAAAGAAACCTCGATATCCTACTGACCGTTCTATCCTGTTTCCAAAGGTTAACAAGAGCTTAAAAAAAATTTCAGACACCGCGTTGTTGCGCATGCGATTTCGGATTTTTAGGCGTTTACAATTTTGCTTTCTAGGTTTTAGGAAGACATTATTAAGTTTTCGAACTTTTTCCTGTTTTTCAAGTTCATTAAGCTTTCAGTTATGCTTTCGTTGCCTAGAAAGGAATCCACGAAAATCACTCGCCCGCAATTATTAATTTTTGAGCAATATACCCAATAAGCTTAACAAATATTTAAAAAATGACATTTTATTTTTACAAAACTGAAGAATTTTATTGATAATAAATTGAAGCATGTCACACATGACCCAACAACCTCCATATAAAGATAATAAAAAAAAATCGGTGAGCTTTTCTCCCCATACGCTTAATGGCCGGGGAGCTTTTCTCCGAATCCGCCGGTTTTGCGGTGAGCTTTTCTCCAGCCTGCTTTACTCCGGTGAGCTTTTTACCGATGAGCTTTTCTCCTGGATTCGGTAAATTGACCTTGGTAAAATTTCGAACTTTCCACTCCCGTCAGTTTGTACCAACTCTAACGATTTTCTTTCCAACTCATTTTTTACCGCTCTTACTTCTCTAAAGCTCCTTCTTTCTGTTAAGTAATATCGGCCCATTATTATTTCAACCCGAACCTACCGCTTGATCCACGAATGCTGCCTTTTCATCCTGACACCACTTTCGTAACTGCCTGAATCGACCATACGACATCCAATCTTGACGGCTTTACATTTAAACAAAACTTGGGCTCCATTCAAAGAAGCTCCTAAGTCGTTTTAGATACAACTTCGTTACATACGTTTACAAGAGAAGCTTTGAACATATTCAAACAATCGCTTATACGCGGAACATCAACAAACCATTCACACTTCTGCCACCCACCATTTCCATGCACTATCTTTCCAACTTTGCTTCCACAAGTGTTCAACATCTTAACCCTTTTTACAGCCAGACTCAGTGTTTTAACATAATGGTGACTTACACCAGTTCGCCTGCGCCCTTGCTGTGTTTTCGTTAATCGTTCCTTGAACAGGCTTAGTACCCTTTTGTTATGCATCTTCGTTTTCGTCGTAAATCAGACTATTGATTAAAGCTTTCGCGGTCCTGGGCAAGTTGGGATGTCGGTTGGCAGAACTGGAAGCCGGAGTGGCCTTTTTCGGCATATGCCTACGGAAGAAGTTCGTTGACCCTGAACTCTTTGAATCCCGGAAAAAAAGCTCACTGGAGAAAGGGTCACCGGAGAAAAGTTCACCGCAGAAAAGCTCACCGTAAAGAAGCTCACCGGTGAAAAGCTCACCGCAAAACCGGCGGATGCGGAGAAAAGCTCACCAATATTTTTTCTTCTTCTTATATTTTGGCTGTTGGATCATGCGTAACATATTATAATCTATTATCATTAAAATTCGTCAGCTTTGTAAAAAGAAAATGTCCTTTTTTCTAATATTTAATAATCTTATTGTGTATATTGCTTCCAAATTAATAATTGCAAGCGGGTTTCGTCTGTAGTAGTATACTCTCTAGGCAGCGAACGCATAACTGAAAACTTTAGGAACTTGAAGAACGGAAAAAAGTAGGAAAGCTTAATAATGTTTGCCTAAAACCTAAAAAGCAAAACTGTAAATGCCGAAAATTCGAAAGCGCATGCACAGCAACGCGGTACCTGAAGTTCTGTTTGATGCTTTTGTTAACATTTGAAAACAGAATAGGACGGCCAGTTGGATATCGAGGTTTCTTTATTCCACGGACATGCACGTTTTCTAGCTGTTCGTGCGGCTGGTTCCACACGTTGACTTTGTGTGATAGCGCCTTTCTACGTTAAGCTACCCATGACCTTCAGAGCTGCCCACTGTCACCGTTGTTACTCGTGACTTATATAATAACTAGTCTTTCTGCTAGTAGACTAGATATAACGAAGAGGATAATAACGTAACAATGATTAGAGGGCAACACAGACGCGGTTATACAGTGGTCATGGGTAGCCTCCTATTAAATAGAACAACATGGTAAGGCTTTTAAGGTTACCAAACAATTTACCTCTCCAGCGCAACATTAAAATGTATTTCTCCTTTTTCTAATTAATGCGAATATTATTTTTGTTTAAAGGAATGCTATTTACCTCCATGGACAATTATTTTTTGATTGGTGGTAACCTTTATACAACTACGCAAAGCTGTATCAGTTATTGCTGCTCTGATAACCTACGCTAAAGCATGTGCAATTCTTGTAAACTGTGATCCGTGCACCACGTCGTTTTTCAGAACTAGAACCGTCCCCTTCTTTTGGGGGGGTTCCATGATCTAATTGTTCAAACGAAATCGGCAGAGTCATACTGCAAACCACAACAATAATTTACCACCCCACCCTGACCGCTACTGCGATTGATGCGCGAAACCGGAATCGCGGGTTCCTGAAGCCTCGCAGCATGTGACGGGGAAATTCGGAGGCGTCATTTTTGACACAAATAATCTCCAACGTGCACTGTTCACAAAATACATAACGTCTAGAATGTTTGCGGTCGCCGTCGACAAAGTCCTAAATCTTGATAAGGAACGATGAATAAGAGAGTATCATGGGGCGTAAACGATGTTTCGCTGAAAAAAGGACGAGTCGGGCGAGCAGTCACCTGAAACCATCCTCGTGCGCAGTGGACGTTTACATGTCCTTCCAGCTCGTGTACGTATGAGCAGGATCTACAGAGGGTTCACCAATACAAAAAAGTAGAGGTTCAAACCAAGGGCACCAGCGAGAACCGGACCAGAGAAGTCAATTTAGCGGTATTATTAACCAATATATGAACGCGAAATTACCTGAGTTATATAGCGCCTTTAGTGCTTGCCCATTCTGCTTTGTATAGAGTAATTGAATCATACGTCAACAATTCCTCAACAACACGACAATTACAAGCCGTGAATTTCCGGGTAACTCTTAATTTTACATAAAAAATGAGTTTTTTTGTGTGTTTAAGTTTTTAAAATTTTACGTATACAGTATTTCGTACAACGTATTGACCTGGCAATTTTCTCAGCAACTCCGCTAGATTATTATTAACTGATGCTACATAGGAGTGTTTAGTACAGTCCGGTCAAGTAACTGTTATCATGGAATAGAGACATCAAGATTAAGTTATATTGTAGATTAGGATTATATGAAGTTGCTAAAATGCACTAAATACATATTTTTAACACAAACATAGCCTGATGCTACATTCACACAAATACTTGTGCAGCTCTTCGCTATTATCCATTGTGTAGAAAAAAACACAAAAAATCAATTATGGTATTTGTTGACGGTGTTTTCAATACCTTGCCAAGCGATTTTGATGCATTCCTATTGTTCACATCAACTCCCGGGATTCCATGAGAGTTTATGGCCTTCTTCGGTTCGAAATATACTACATAGACCTCTTTCGAAAGACTGCCCTCTGTTGGCAGCTGTGGAATACCTGCACAATGGCGGACTAAAACCGCAACGTCACGGCACACTTTATACGTTTCATTGTATTGGAAAGCAAAACCACACCCACAGAAAAAGGTGATAAGCGCAGTGACGCTGCACTTTTAACGCTTTTTCTTTGGCTCGTTGGCTCCTAGTGTTGGCCCTGCTCCCACTTTCGCTATCTTATGAAATGACTTGCCTGTTTCATGATGGCAGTCGTTCCGCCATTGTGAAGGGGTTCCGACCTTCTAGTAATCGGCACTTGACTTTCAAAAGAGATGTACTATGCGCGTATCATGTTTTTTGTTTTGTTTTTGTTTTAAAATTTGTATTACAAAAGTTGATTGCAAACGAGGTTACCAGGTGCACTTTTGTTTAACGTTATACTTTCACTCTTTACACGTCATCACCGCCATAAAACTCAATCAGTGGTCTGCAGCGCGAATAAAGGGACGGCGTACTGTTTTCCTCCACGTGCAGCCGCCACGTCCTTTGCGGTTCATCAGTGGGCACCGACCTCTTGACAAGGACAGCCGCGAGTGATGAATGAGGCCGCGGGAATTTCTCCACGGTATACGGGCTGCCACCTCTGGAAGACAATGAGCTGGTGGAGGGTCCGTGCCTTTTCAAAAGAGCGGGGCCACTACAGCGCACCTCCCAGCCGCCATGACAGTGACTGCGTGAACGAATTAAAGGTTTTAACAAAGCTCGCAGCAAACGAAGCAACAAAGTACGTACGACAATTGGCAGAGGCGAGTCATTTAGCTCAGAATATAATTGTTTTCAACTTTTACCTATATATATATTGTTCCAAGCTGTTCCTGGATTTTACTATACACAAACAGATAAAATACATATTCTTTCTTGTTTTGCATTCTAAACAGACAGAGATATTTGGGAGCGGTCACTGCTCATACATCACAAAAAGACACTCCTGAGATATACTGTCAGAAGCGTGTTTCTTCCTTGCTTGACTGTCCTTCCAGATTGGTCAACACATCGCCGCTACGACGATGACACCTAATATGCCGCGTCTGTTTACTCTGCAGTTTCTTTTTGTGGCAAACTACAGTGGCCTTCCATCCTTCTACACGGGAACGACCAATACAACGCCCGTGACGACGAAGGCAGTCCCACTGATTATCTTAGAAAGTGACGCTGGAGCGATTCCAGAATTTCTACCGTGTGTGTCACCTGACGCGAAGGCCACCCCTGCGTCGACATCAAGCCTATGGTCTTCAAAAGCCCTCTCGTAGACTTTTTCGGGTAGTGGGCACGGCGTAGCCGCGACGATGACGCATAATATGCCGCTTCTGTTTATTCTGCAGGTTAGTAAGAAGAATCTTTCGTACTCCGCTAAAGGTAATTACGTTTGTCTTGTATTGCCGTGCCCACGGATGTGTCTAAAGCGGCTTCTTGACTTGTTGGTGCTACTTAGTGGAGGCGTGCAGCGTAATTCCGGCCCCATGTATAAAACTGAAGCCGAGCCCATAATTAAGATAGAGTCGATTGTTTGCAAAGTGCATACTGGCTGGGCAAACGTGTTAACTCAGCTCAAAGACATCAGAATCGAACAAAAGCGTACAAATGAAGCGATAAACGCTTTGTCAGCGAGTGTTGGTATTGTTGAAAAATATGTAGCAATTTGCAAAACGAAAATGAACTCGTCGAACGAACTTGAAACGAAATAAGAGAGTGTTCTTTGGGGATTGGAACTTCTCAAGCGACGTTCCGATGACGCAGAGTGTCATCCTCGTCGGTCCAAATTGCTTTTCTTTAGTCTGGACGACTCGGCTAGGGAAACATGGGCCGAATTTGAAAAGTTGGTTTTGACATATGTGCTCAAATAAGCTTAACATACAAATTGACCATGGCACAATCGAGGGGGCTCACCGGATTGGAAGGTTTGCGCGCACCAAAATAAGGCCTATTGTTTAAATGTTTCCTTCTTTAAAATGAAAGATACGGCGCTGGGGTCATGCTACAAGCTAAAAAAACGGGTATTTCCATCAACGAGGATTATCCGAAGAACGTTCAATTTGCTTGAAAACGGCTACATGACTTTGGTCGCACCCAGGAGGGGCGTTACGAAATTCGTGTCGATAAGTTGTATATCGGCGAAAAGCAATTTTTGTCTGATAATAACACAAACAAAATTTATGAAGCCGCCTCCCAACCAAATAGAGAAAGCGCAAATGTATCTAACCATTCTAATGTAAAGGAAAACGCTTGTAATCACACGTGTGGCTCCCCTTCTTTCCCAAATGGAATTCATGTAATCTTGCTAACATAAGAAGCATAATCCGTAACCGCGATGACCTGTCAATAGTTATTGACGCATCATTAAGCGATATTATTGTTTTGACAGAAACGTCGCTTTCGAGTGTTGTTCGTAATAGTGATTTTTTTACTCTAATAAATGCTACAACCTTTATCGGTGTGACAGAACAGATAGGTGTGGGGGAGGTGTCCTTATCGCTGTAAATAAAGCCATTGAATGTTATCACGTAAATATTTTGCCCATTGGAATTTGTTAGCATACGTCTGTAATGTGAATATAGAAATATTATTTTGTGCGCTTGTTACCGCACTCCCAACGCTCTTTCATGTTTCTGCCGAGATTTGCATGATGTTTTAAATATGATTGGTTCAAGGTTTCTTCTTGCACCTAAATTTTTGCTAGGTGATTTCATTCTTAGTCTAATTAACTGGTCTTGACTGTTTCCTGTTTCAGCTTACAGTTCTACGGATTACTTTGATTTTCTCAGTTTTTGTACTGATTTTTCTTTTACACAAGATGTCACTGAGCCTGCTTGGATAACTGATACAACGGCCAATGTGAAGCCGCCTCCTAACCAACTAGAGATAGCGCAAATTTATCTACCCCGTTCAAACTAAAGAAAACGCCGGTAAGCACACGTGTGGCTCCTACTTTCCCTTATTCTTACAACTGACCCGAATCTCGCTTCTTTTATGAGTTACTTGCCTGGCATTAGCGACCATGCAATTTTGAATTTCAACCTGCTTAGTACAACGTGTGTTTGTAGTAAATTTATGAAACACTTTCTAGATTTTAGCAAAGCAAACTTTGACGCAATAAATAATGAGTTGGCTTCTCCTCTTGAACAATTTCTTCTTGCGCTTTCAGAACGTGCTGTAGAGACCAATTGGAATATGTTGAAAAAGAGAATAATCCTATAATTATGTTTATCCCGTGTAGGACTATTGTATCCAACCACACGTCTCCTTGGGTTAATACAACTCTTAAACGTCATTCTAAGAAAACAACAAAAAGCATTTTCCGTGCTACAACGTTGTGTGGCCTCACTGAGCGCTGGAAACTTTATAAATATGTTGCAAATGCTTATAAAGCAGCCGTCAAGGAAGCAAAACTGGCTTCTTTAATGTTACGCTTCCATCAATGATATCAAACAGCACTACACAAATCTGGAGTGTTGTAAACGGGCCTAAACTAAGGGTTGTATCCCTCACAGACGTTGATGGTATTGAAATTCCGAAAGCTCCATGTGCATCCGTTCTAAATAATGTCTTTGTCAAGGCTTTTACTGAAAATGATGGTTTAGTTTATCCTATGTGTCCTGATTATGTCGTCTTTGCCATGAATCCACTGGTTATTTATTACGATGAGATTGTAAAGCTGATCGATAATTTGAAGATTTCTATCTCATGTGGAGATGACAACTTTACCTCTAAATTTCTTAAAAATACTAAAAATTACGTGTCACTTATTCTTACTAAACATTTTGAGCAATCAGTAAACCAGATTATTACTGGATGATTGGAAAATAGGAAAGGTGGTTCCACTTCACAGATCAGATAACAAACATGATCTTCTCAAGTACAGACCCAGTTCGATAACCAGCAACCTGTGTAAAATGTTCGAACACAATATTTATTTTGATTTAGTTAACTTTTTAGAGTCTAATTCTTTCTTTTCACCTTCAAAACATGGTTTTCGCAAGTCTCTCTCATGGGAAACACAGCCTTTGTCTTTCACTAACGACCTACTTTCCATTCTTGACCGTGGGTCCCAAGCTGACTGCATTTCTCGATTTCGCCAAAGCGTTTGATAACGTTTCTCATAAACTCTTACTTTTTAAACTTGGCAAACTTAACATCGATGCTTATGTTTGGTCATGGATTACATGTTTTTTAACTAATCGATCTCAGTATGTGAATGCTAATGAAACTAATTCTCCCCTTAGTCCTGTTACCTCTGGTGTTCCACAAGGGTCCGTTTTAGGACCTCTTTTGTTCCTTATTAAGATAAATGACTTGCCAATGTGTGTATCATCTTCAAGTAGCTTTTTTTTTGCTAATGACTAATTTATCGTGAAATAACTGACGAATCTAATTCAACACTACTTCAATGTGACCTGTGTGCTGTCTCCGAATGGAGTAACCTGTCCAAATTCCTTTTAACATTAACAAACATAAATCCTCGAGGGCGTCACGTCTTAACACGCCCATTTCACCACACTCAATTTCTAACACTCTGCTGCAGTCCGTGACGTCTTACAAATATGTTGGTGTTTACACTACTTATAACGTTTCATGGAAAATCCATACTGATCATGTCATCGCTAACGCTAACTCCATGCTAAGGTATCTTAAAAGAATTTTTTTTTTAGCCTCAGAATCTTTAAGGTTACTTTTGTACAAAACTCTAGTTCGATGAAAAATAGAGTACGCCTCATCGATCCGGGACATAAAGATACCTAGAAGCTCGGCAAAATCGCGGTGTACGTTTTATTTATTGTATAGTTTAGTAGGGTACGTTGTTGGGCTAGTTGGTTCATCTTAGTTAACAATTAAAATAGCGCAAAGACAAGGACAAGAAGTAACAGCACAGCGCTTGTCCTGTGTACTTCTTGTCCTTGTCTTTTTTGCGCTATTTTAATTGTTACTTATTGTAAATAGGGATGTCGCGAGCAGACCTATGTTCGATTTCGAAAGGTTTCGATATTTTCAAAGCGAACTAAGGTTCGCAATCGAAACATTTCGATATTTTCGTACCGACCGAGGTTCGAATTCGAAAAATTCGCAGCTTTCGATCACAGTAGAGTTTCGAATTCGAAAAGTTTGAAGCTTTCACGGTTTCCAAAATTTTGGGTTCGGAATATTTCGAATATTTTTTACTTGAGGTTCGATGAATTCAAAGATTTCGAACTTTCCTAATTTAAAAATTCGAGATGTTCGAAAAATTTGAAATTCTTGGAATCTGAAGTTTGAAAAATTTGAAGATTTCGATATTCTTGGGATATAAAATTCGAAGAATTCGAGCACTTCGAACTTTTTTATAGACATAAAGTTCGAAAACTTCGAAGATTTCGAATTTCTTTCTACATAAATTTCGAAAAGTCGAAGGTTTCGATTCTTTTTAAAACTAATTTCGAAAAAAACTTCGAAGATTTTGAATTTCTTTACAAGTTTTCCAGTTCGAAGTACGTTTTTTATGTTCCTCCACAGTTTCAGTTTGAAATAACGTTTTCACGACTCACTAGTTTTAACGAAATCAGGTTTAGAAAAGTTAGAGTGTGATATTTAGACTTCGCGAAGTTGGTCAGGCAATTTAATGAGACGAGTGTCCCGGATGTGCTGGAATATTTGAATATTTGCCAGTGCAGAGTGACGTGTGACCATAGATCAGTAATTTGAACCGCCAGCCCGGAGGGGGGTTAACGTGCATAGCGCATAGTGATCACACGAACGCACTGTTTTACGTTACTCATCCAGTTCGAAACGATCAGGTTTGGGCAGGATGTTGATGCTCAGAAAAACCTTGAAGCGACCTGGCAAACTACATCCCCACCCCTTGCACCGCTGGTAGTAATCCGATCGAACGCCGCCCGAGTGACGCTGGCATATAGTAAGTTAAGTTTGTAATTGTCCTGGAGGTTTATTTTCCGGGACGGAGGAAACGCCCTGCAAAACAGAGAAGCCGACACAACTCGAGGTCGAGGAGCGTTCTATCGGAAGAGGGAAAACGGGAAACCCCCTCCTCATTCCAGATATTTCGGGCTGTGGTCGAGCTTATTTTAATCTGAATTTATTTATGTATATGTATAGCTACTGTCGCTCTTCGGTGTCTTCACTGCATAAACGATCGCGTAGTAGATGGTCTTTGTCGGAGACTTGTTGTCAAAAGGCACTTCTTGTGAAATGCTTAGAGGTTCGGAAGTTCAAAGCTATGTCTTTTCTACCTAAATAACTGTGCCATTGGGAAAGGAAAAATAAACATAACAATAAATGCGGGGATAAAAAGCTGGAGAAAAAAAAAACTATAAAGATTTTGCCGGAAGTGTTGTATTTTTTGCATATTCACAAGCTCAAAACTTCGAAACAAGTTTCTCCTAACAAAATGTGTACAGGCTAAAAGAAACACTTCCCAGAAACGTGAAGCAAAAAAAAAAAAGTTTTTTTATGACGTGCTCAATTTGACCAATATTAGAAATCTTCCCCGATGAGTTAATTTATTCATCAATGTAAAAAAGCAATAAATACATTATTTTGTATTCTGCAGATGGCAATTATATGTACTGTATGTGGTGTTAATTTAAATGCGATACCTAAAACAACTTAGACGAAAGCAATACCAAGTTTACGGCATAATTGCCCGTAGATACATGTTTGGACATTTCTTTCAAAACTCATCATGAATAAACAATAATCACATCTTAAGACGACGCATACCTAGGCTATACATAGATCATTCTTAAAAAAAGTTTAACATCTCTACCGTAAATAGCTTTGGCTTTGGCGCGCTTCAAATATGGCACTAACGACAATCGTCAAAAACCCGTCGTCCTTCCTAGCCCATTCGGGTATTGATTTCTTTAAAACTGAGCGTGCCAGAACATTGTAATAAACGGCATTGTCTTTCGTAAGGAACGCAGAACCGCATGTAAAAATTTGAGAAAAAAAATTACGAATGTACCTCACTACTTGAATTCAAAATGGAACCGTCCGCCGGTCTTTCGAAGTTCGACGAACGTCGAACTTTTACCCTAAAAGTTCGAAGTTCGTCGAACTTTTGATTTTTCAGGAATCGAAAATTCGAAACTTTTCGAATTTTTTAGTAAATAAGTTTGAAAGTTGGAAAATTATCAAACTCCTTGGCATAGGAAGTTCGAAAGTTCGAAAATCATCGAATTTGTTGGTCAATCAAGTTCGAAAGTTCGACAAGCATCGAATTTTGCAGCGTAATAAGGTCGAAAGTTCGAAAAGGATCGAATTTTCTAGCATAATAAGTTCGACGGTTCGAAAAGTGTCGAACTTCTTAGTTTAACAAGTTCGAAAATTCTACTTCCATCGAATTTTGCTAATATAGAAAAATCGAAAATTCGAAATATTTCGAACCTTTCGAACCGCTTGAATCGATCATCGAAACTTCGGTTCGAAAAAAGTTCGCGGCATCCCTAATTGTAACGATCATCGCTCCGCCAGTGTATCATCTATGAAAGCCTCTTTGTCCCTCCCTCTCCTTTCTTTGAGACGAAAAATATCTTGTCTTTGTCTTTACTACAAAATTTATCAATCTAGCGTTTCTTAAAAAAATTATTGCTTAACCACTCATACATTTATTCACGCATCGATCATCCTTTCAAGGTCAGCATTCCTCAGTGTAAAACATCAGCATACAACGACTCCTTCATACCAAAAACGTCTTAGGAATAGAACCACTTCCAAGAAACTTCAGTAACTATCCGATCACTTGATTTGTTTAAAGAAGCACTAACTAATCACTTTTTTATACTCCTCGTTTTTTTTTCTATTTTCATCACTGCTTTCTAAGTTGTATTTTTGAGTGAATTCTTATATGCTCCACCCCCTCTGTAATGGACTATGGTCCCTCACGGTACTAAAATAAATAAATAAATAAATAAACAACTATCTGCAGATATGTTCGAAGGATACATGAGTATGATGCATGTCATCAGATATTTCTGTCAGCATATTTACAGCGAACACCGTGCCTTCTGTATGATGTATGAGCAGCCTGACTGCGTCTTTAAATGAAAACGAGGATGGCCATCGTGATGAAAAATCAGACACGAGTGCATAAAGAGTGAGAACGAAATATGTCAAAAAGATGCAAACTATATACTTCGTGGGCGGCACTTTTGTAACATCAGGGGCACAAAAATAACTATATAGTGCCGTATTCTATGTCCCATAAACCGCGGACTATACGCGTCTTAAAGTTGATATTCTATGTAGAGGAACGTACACCAATGACTGGGGCCGATAACGTAAAGTCCCACTGCTTTGCGGCGGCTCTAGGACTGAAGTTTTACATTTAAGTAGAGCCATCCAACATCTCCCCTTCTAACGAAAGTTGAACTTTAAACCATCACGAATTCAGTCGGACGGGAGGCTGACTGCCCCGCCGTGACAAGTCCTTGGGACGCATTCAGTGTCTGAAGGCCTTTTGCTTGAAATCTAAGGCGGCACCGGACGGCCACGGGTCCACTCGCGTGGTTCTGGAATTTCTGGATCTGGCACAAATGGCTCTACCGACACGTACTGCATCAAGTGATTGCAGTTCCGATGCAGGGCTCATTTCGGTGTCGCGACAACATACGAACGCGCATGTTGTGCTTCACTCAACACTTTGGCAGAGCTCCCCGCATCTGTCACTCAGAATTCTTCGCCGGTAGTCAGCTGACGCAACTCTATTGTGGCATGCTGACGGTTGAAGTCTGCAGCTTGCCGACTCTTCTGTGCTCGGCCCTTCTTGAGGGAGACCTCCGACGACGGCCACTCCGGTTTCAGGTTTTTTGGCGGCTTTGGCGTCCTGGTCCGCTGCCTCCGCTTAATCAGCAGATGAGCTGGAAGGAACCCGGACTGTCGTGGTGTGTCCCTGGCAGACTTGCACGTAACAAATCAGAAGTAACTAATTACTTGTAATCAATTGCATTTTATTGTAACTTTTTAACGCTTCAATAATTTTTGTGTGTGGCAACGTTCCTTGTAATTCAATCAATATTTTTGTAATCAGTTACAAGTAATCAATATATGTTTCCGAAAGAGCTAAACTTATTGAGTCGAATTTTTTTATGTAAAAAATCGCTCTGACTGCTCGTGCGCAACTGGTCTATGTAGTACCACCGTTGTACATTTTTTTTACCTGTAATCAAGCTAACAAAAGGTGCCAAAATACGACAAGGACGCGTTCAGCGACTTTTTGACTGTTGAAGATTAACAAGGTTTGTGTGTGACAAAAAAAAAAGAATGTTACCACTTTGAACATATGTATGCAGCTTTGATTTCATGATAAAAAGTTTAAAAGTAACTTGAAAAGTAATCAGATACTTCTTGGTAATTTAATATTACCTTTGTGGTGCCGTAATTGATTACTGTAGTGAGTTACTTCAATAAAATAATTGTATCTTCAATCGGCTACTTTTTTAGTAACGCGTACTAGACTGGTCCTGGACCGCAGCAGAAAGCGGAAGGGGTCGTCGAAAATGCAACTAATGAAAAGGTGCTGCTCTGCATTAAGTGCATTTTTATCATAACTTTAAAAATGTAGGCCGTTCACCCTTGTTGGTGTTAGACAGCCGGCAACTGCTAAAACCCGTTTGGTCAGCTGACGTCTAACTCCTGGTTAGCTCAGTTGGTAGAGCGCTTCACTGGAAATGGAGAGGTCCATCTTCGTTACAAGGACCAGGCAGATTTTTTAGGTGGTGCACCAGTCACCCAGCTGTGTTTGGAGATTCTCGTTTATCCTTTGTTCCCCTTGTCCCCTTCTCCAGGGATCATTATCGTCGTAAATATTCTGTTGCAGCTACCAGTTTAAGGGTTCCATGTGAGAAAGAGTAATATTTTGCTAAAAAGGCCTGTGGCGTCACTACTAAGAAAAAAGAAAAGCACTAGGTCAGCGAATTGGTTCCATCCACCGGTGACATCAGGTGAATCATTGTTAATAATAATACGAAGCAGAGTACGCCCTGAAGCCGCCTGCCGACGTGCCTTCTCTAGAACAACGGCGGTCGCGCTAATTGAGATTCTTTAGTGCTGACTTCATGTTTTATCTTTTTTATTGCGCTCTTCCCCTTTTCCCCCCAATTATGGGGTTCTTAAAAGCACCTCTTCTGTGGAGAAAATAAATTTCGGTAGCGGCACGGCGGCAGGCATGTCGAATTAAGAGGCTCATTTTAGAACTCTTTTGGGTTTATTTTGTACCGTTTCTCAGGGAAGAGGGTTAATAATGATCCTTTTATTGCTGCAGCCGCAGCTGTTTTTTTGTTTTGTTTCTTGCCACGGGCGTGAAAGAAGTGATCTTTATTATGTTACCTAATACATTTATTTTTAGTTGTCTTTCTGAACGAGAGTTCATAAAAGTCGAATAGCCAGCGATGTGTTATCAGGGTAAAATTAAAACACTCGAGCATTATCATTTTACTTTTTAATTTATTAAGTTTTGTATTTGCCCTTGCCTGATATATTTTATAAATCAGTTATCGGGGCCGCGCTTAAAAGTGCCGTAGCTTTCGAGCATTAAAAAATACAAATCGTAGCGGCTCGAAGAACACTATTTAAAATTCGCTTTTACTTGACTGCATCAAAAATAAAAACTCGAACTATAGACTTCTCCCTGGGAGTGACTAAAATTCGGTGTGACACGGTGTCATTTATGAATGGTGGTTGAGTTTAAAAATATTTGGATTCCTAGGTAATTGGGAACGGCGTCTTATACTCTGCCAACTAATATCCGTGTAATGAGGGCACATTACTTTGCAAACATTCACGATGTCACAAACGAAAATGGAAGCGAAAATCTATTTTTATTTCTTAGAAACAACCTGTGGTGATAATTGAAACTTTAATAGGAATGTCAATACAGCTGCGTAAAAAATGGAGATAGTTTAATCTCTCAGCATTCCAATGACCACGGAAAGAAAGACGCCAAGTGGAATTTGAATGTTTTTCTAATTTAATTTACATTCACGAAAGTGTAGACAAAAAAAAAAAAGTTTTGCCCAGTTATCAATTTCTTCATCCTCACTTTAGTCAACTTTTATTTTCACTTTCTGGCCACAAGTGTATGCGCGATGCTCTGTCATCTTTAACACATAACAAAAGTAACAGACGCGTGTGCATTTTTCGTAGTGTGCATGTCAAACAATAGAATTGCACACACTGTTTTCATGTTGCTGATGAAACAAAGCAAAACATATACACACTATTTTCTAAATTCGTAAACAATTAGCTCTCACTGTCATAGCCAGTTATTTGGGTTTCCTTCAACGTTCGAAACCTAAATAACCTAACACGCACGAATGAAAAAAAAAAGTAGCGACAATTATGTCGTTTTGTACGGTGTCAACTGGTTCAGTCATTTGCAACAGATGTCTTGGGAACAATTAAAACTAAAACAACCTAATCGCAGGAACAATTGAGCTTTGCATGTTGACGGGCAACATAGCTCTGGAGTACAGTCTGGAGTAATGATGGTCATGCTCCCACCGATTAATCAGAAAAGGAGAAGCGTACACGGCTTGTACATGATCTATAATTGCTTTATTCTGGTGACCATCTTTACTCTATCTTGCCTAGAAAATAAAAAAAGAAAAAATTAAATGGTGCTAAATGTATGCTGCAGGATGTACGCTTTCAGCAGCACGGTCACCGCGATGGCCGTTGGTGTGGCGTCACTGTACGCTGTGTACTTGAATGCGCTTCTTTTTTAACTCCTGACTGCTTCCCGAAGCTATTCATTGGACTGGTTGCTATCGTTTAGTCATCGCCAACTTAAGCAACGCAGGGAGAGGTTTACCCTATTCACGCTTCTTGCTTCGTGATTCGCCCTTCGACGTCATTTTCAGCTAATGCTGAAATCCTATTGGGCGCGGAGCGGTAATGAGATGCTTGGGACAGGCTATAGCCCAGCGTTTCATAAGGTGTCGACAACTCTTGTGGGGCACACGTCTGTCGCGATGATTCTATGTCACTATTTTTTCATTAGCTGAGAGCGTAACTGAAACCATTACAGGACGTGTTTCACCGGGGAGTGGGAACGACTATAAGAGGGGAAAAAAGCGCATTGAAAATAGATTAGCGCAGTGACGCTTCCGAACACAATAGAAACAAGGTTACGAGTGTGGAGCGATAATTAGCATGTCATTCTTTAAAATCCACCATTCAATTACGAAAGTGTCTCCGAAGCTCAAACATTCCCCTTAGAGATGTCTGGCCAGTCTTCGAAACAAGCCATAACTGATCGTCAAAATTCGGACAACTAAATTCTGCCGTATGCGATTCCCCTACAAAATTCAGCCGTGAGGACATGGAGAAATATTGTACTACGTAAAGAGTGGCCACTCAAGCTGTTTCGCGGCCCAGGAGTTAGGAACTCTACTGGCCGTTAGTAGGCACAGCAGTGCCACTTATCCTGAACATTTGTCAGAGATATAGTATTAATAAATAACTTTGTTGTATAGAGTAAACTTTTAAAATTATTACGAACTTTGAAAACTTTCGAAAACAACTTCAAAGGCTGTGGCTACGGCTGCGGCGCGACGGTTGGCTTCGGAGTCGTGGACTCGACGGAGGGTGGATACTTCGGCTGCTTGATCTGTGTCTCTTGCAGACTTATACGTAGTTTAACTACTCTACTCAAGTTAGTGCAGTTTAACTACTTTTCTGAGTACTTTAGTAACTTTCAATTGCATTTTTATTTTGGTAATTAGTAGTTTACTTTAATTACTTTTTCTAGATAACTAGATAACTAGATAAGGTGGCAAAAAACGTATTGGGTCAGCCAGGTTTGACGCTCAGTGTTAAGTACTTTTAAAAGATCATAAACCGGAAATGCCCTTTCATGTAGTGGTAAACGAAAATGGGTCTTGGCAGAAAATGGTGTCTAAATATCTGCAGAAAGGGTTGGAAATGGTTAGCTTGGATACGTCTTTGTCGTTGAGAAACTCAGAGGAGTTGATCAGTGTATTGAATGTCAATCACGGCAAACGGTGTTCTGGTAGTTTCTATGGATATAAAGGATCTTTACTATTCACTGGAGAAAAAAAGGTTGATGAGCGCGGTGAGAGAAGTGTTAGAGCTTAACCTAGTCAGCTTTCAGTCGAGCGCGGGGGTATCGGTAGAGTGTTTTTGACCATTTTAGGTACTTACTTACAGTCTACGGTGGTAGAGCAAAACAATCGCTTGTACATACAAAAAGAAGGGGTATGCATAGGCTCGTCAGTCGCTCCTGATTTTATCAGAAATCTACCTAAACAGGCTAGACAGTGTGGTGTTTGACAGGATAAATGAAATAGGTCCAGAACATGCAATTGTCAGAAGGTATGTGGACGATATAATTGTTTGCACATTCAAAGATGGGCTGTCGGCTACAATCGAAGGTTTAATCAGAGCAACGGCCCCGGAGCTGAGGTTCACCATAGAAAAGCCGAACAAAGGAGTTCTGCAGTTCCTAGACTTGAGAATTCACTTAGAGAATGGGTTGTGTTGGGAGTATGGGAAATTGTCACCCAAACCGATATTGCCAAGGCAGAGTTGTCATTCCAAAAATTGTAAAAGCAGGAATCGTGAAATCTTTAATTAAAAATTCACTAAAAAAATCATGCATCCATTTCATGGATCAGGCATTAAAAGAGCAATACGAGAGGTTGGAGGATGCGGGGTATGAAGAAGCGTTCGTAAGTAGACAGCTGGCGATTGAGGTCAGTGGCAAGAAAGTGGTAAGGAATGTAAGGAACCGTAGCGCAGTTGTTCCTTACTTCCATGAGATATCCCACAATTTAAAGGCTTGTGCCAGACGGTTTGGAATAGATGTATTATCTCTCTTCGTATTTCAAATTGAGTAGGTTGACATCTTTCCAGAAGGCAGAGGCGGAATGTCCGAAAAATATCATGAGAGATCGGTTCCGTGTGACAATGGCGTTGTTTACGAAATACCTCTAGAGTGCGGGTTTAAGTATGTAGGCCAGACGTCAAGGTGCCTCAATGATAGACTTACGGAGCATAAGCGCAACGTTAAGAACAACGCACTTCAAACTCAGAAATTGCTAAACATTTACAGGAGTCAATAATTGTGAAGCAAGTGCAGTCGGAAACAGAAGTGTTACACAGGGAAAGGAATGACGTAAAACGAGTAGTCAGAGAGACGATCCGGATAAAAGCGTCAGGAAACTGCATTAGTCAGCCATCCATGGTCCTCACGGATGAATCAAAGGCGTTTCTCAAGATTTAACCGGTTGTTTTTATTGTAGACGTGTTTCCTTCAGCATTTTTTTTTTATGTTAAGCGAGGGAGGAAAGATTGCCTTTCTTATCGTTAGTGGATGTCCGGTTGCTGATTTCGTTTCGCTGGAAGGCCTTTGTTGTTTTCAGTTGAATGGTTTGTGACCGGAGTGTACTGGTAGATCTGTGAGCTCGGTGCAATTGTGGTGAATGTGAACCCTTTTGAGTGATCTGTGGATTAGTAGAGCGAGGAAAGAATGATGTCCTTATCTTTTTTTCGGTTTCGTGTTTTTGTTTCTTTGAGTGCCCCTGTTGTTCTCAGTTGGATGGCTTGTGACCGAAGTGATCCCTGGTTGCTGTGAGGTTTCAATTGTCTGCACTATTGTGTCAAAGTGAACCCTGTTGAGGTCTTTGCGGTTTATGGGAAGTTTGGCGACATCGAGGATGTATATATAAGGAGGGCACGGAATAAAAATCTTTAGCTGCGTTTGAGACGGTGTCTAGTCCTCTTTTCTCGTCCTCGAAGTTTTCCTTGCATACCTCAGTCTCAGGTTCCACTATGTATGATCTACACCAGCTCGCCTGCACTTTGACCATCTTTTCGTTACTAAAGTATTTCTTCGGGTACTTAAACTAAAACTCCCGACTTCAATGTATATTCCCCGAATTCGAAAAAAGAAAAATGGCGTACCGTCGTGTGAAAACGCGTTTCTTCGAGACGTCATCTGGTCATTTCCTCTAGTGAAGTAATGGCGGCTATAAGACCCACACAAATGCCTTATAAGTTGATTGTATTAAATAGCCCGTCACCGAAAGTAAAACAACTACTCTGTGGCGATTTGACTTTATACAATACTTGCTGCCGTTTCCGCAAAAAACTGATGCACCTCCGATTACCCCTAGAGCAATGCATACCAGTTAAAAAAAATACTGCATAGGGAATAAAAGTACAGTGGCCCATAATTTAATAACATTTAGCGAGCACCGACCGCCGGGTCGGCCAGCGCCGTGCCGCGGAGGCGTGCGGCAAAATGGGAGAGATTAAGCGCGTGCACACAAAGCCCTTTCTGGTGGGAGAGTCATCTGCTAGGCTATTTCGTTGGTCGCACACAGCCCCTGCTCCATAGCAAAGGAGGGCAGGGCACTTGCAGTGTCGAAGTGTATCGTCAATACGCCCCTTTTATTGGAATGCGTTCACAATCCTATTGACGGTATCCTGTATAACCCCGACTGTTGTTGCTATATCCCTTTGCGCCATGCGCCCATCGACATTCTCACACACACTCGAGGAGGCATAAAAATGTGTGCGTGCCCGTTGGTCAAAGGAAAGCGTGACTAGGTTAGATGACCACAGCAACAACGCAGTTGATAATACAAAACACCAAGCGGAAACCCTGTCTATACTCCGTTTCACTTTGTGTTGTACCGCAGCCGACGCTACGAGCTATCTTGGCCAGTCCATCGCTGAAAGTGTGTCACGTGGCCTTCCTGTTGGGTACAAGTGCACGTCGAAGCACGATGCCACGCTTGCAGAATGAAAGCATTGGATTGGTATGGTGGCTCGTAGCAAATTGTTTGCGCTATATAGTTTAATGCATCGTTGCATTAAGTTTGTCGCGTCATTGTATTTTTTAATTTTTGTTGCTGCTCACAAATGTAAACGCAAACATAAAATAAAAAAAATTAAACTCGGGATGACGCGCCGCTTATGCCACGCCTGACCAGTATAAAAAAAATGAGAAAATAAAAGCAAGCGCTGTTAAGATCTTTGCTTAAAGGCGGGTAGGCTATGCCAGCAGATAATGAACAGGGGCTTTGTGCATTCAACGGAATAGCGTAGCAGACGACGCTCGCAACGAAAAGAGCTTAGTGCGCAAGCGCCTAATCTCTCCCGTGACGCCGCATTTCTTCGCGGCACAGCGCTGGCTTTCCCGGCGGTCTACGCTCGCTTGATATTTAAAAAAAATTGGGCCACTACATCATGAAAGATTGTGTCAGAAGTACTTGTGTTTTGCCTTAAAATATATTGTATTAGGGGCGAAGCTCCTTAGGGGCCAGCCATGTCCGTCCGTCCGTCCGTCCGATCCATCCCATCCGTCCGTCCGTCCGTCCGTCCATCCGTCCGTCCGTCCATCTGTCTGGCGCCCAGTGCTCGTGCTCTTGCTCGTGAGCTCACGTGCTCACGAGCACGTGAGCCCGTGCGCACGTGCTAATGTAGGGCAAAAAAAAATAATGAAAACAAACGATGAAAAAAAAATGTTTGCGCAGTCGACAGGACTCGAACCTGTGCGAGGAGACCCCAGTGGATTTCTAGTCTATCGCCTTAACCACTCGGCCACAACTGCGGGACGAGTAGAGGGTTCTGTGATGTGGTAGTAACTCAAGAGCTGGGGATGTCATGGATGAAACGTTGCATGCAGCCGCTCAACGTCTATACAGGAGAGGGCGCTGCGGTCAAATGCGTATATAATCGCGTTAAACTTTGCATGCATTGGCTCAACGATTATAGAAGAGAGGGCGCTGTGGTCAAAGGCTCAAATGCGTATATAACCACGTTCCATACCACCCATTCTCTTTCTGACATGGATGAGAACGAACGAAAGGCTCGGCATGCTGCAGCTCACCGTCTACGCAGACAAGCACCACCAGAGCTTCGCCCCAATCAACATCATTCACCACGTGGAGATGCAGTCTTTTTATAATACGTTACTTCAATTACATTCCACCCGGCGTACTTGTTACTTTGCTCGAAGTACAAAACTTCTAATTTACTTTATACTTTGGTTCAAGTACTTTCTAGATATTCTTTACGCAACACTGTAAACGAGCAAACACTCTATAAAAAATCAAGCTCAGGCAGTGCTAAACCTCAAGGTACAAATAATATATTTGCGGTACATCAATGACAAAAAAAATAAGTACAGAACAATTAGGCACACAGAAGCAGAACCAGCTATTAAAGCATTTCTGTGAAAAAACAAGCCGATGCATAATTGGCTAGCACAATTTCGCTTACGGATCAAAACCTCTGTACTTTCTTGTTACCATAAAAAACATATAAAAGTAACTTCGAAAGTAACTTAAAAAGTAATTCGCTACTTTTTTATGGTAATTAGTAATTTTCTCAACTACTTTCCATTTGAGAAATTTGCACTCTACTCAAATTACTTTTTGAGGCCAATACTCAGTAACTTAACTTAATTACTTTTTTAGTAACTTTTCATGTCTGATCTCTTGCCTCGTTGTGTGGGTTGAGTTAGTTCCTCGGCTTGTTGTCTCGTGCGGGCTTCTAGTCATTCTTCCATCGCGGTCAAGGTATACGGTATACATAAGAAGTATTGTGAGTGTAGTTTCTTTGTTGACAGACACTTACATTCGGTCACTGAATTTAGAAGCCACCGGGCCAGGCTGTTCTTCTATTGTTGCTGTATTAGTCACATGGTCATATCTGCAAGAGCTTTTCATGGAATCTGGACGGTGATTTCTTTATATGACCTCCATCATATTGCATTTGTCGCTGTAAGTCTCGCTGTAATACAGTACTTTTTTTTCAGTGTTGCACTGTTGACGCGTTATTCATATATTTTGCATGTGTATTTCCTATTTTTGTAATGTATGAATAACAGACATCAATCATTGCCTTCAGTGTTGATGTTTGTTTTGCTTGTCATAGTTACAAAAATAAATACTTTTCTGTGTCAATCCCTGGTGTCGTCCCATGTCGTCCCTCCAAGAGAGTTAGCACAAATGTGGAAATATCCTTTTCGGTGTGCGGTCAGCTTGAATTACATGTAGCGCTGGATGACATTTCTTCTGCAGTACAATTAAGGTATACTTATAACACAATTATATTTTAAACAAAAACAATGCTAGTTGCAATAACACTGACTCGTTAAACCAGAGGGCGCATGCTACTACCCGATACAAAAATACCGCCAGAATTCGCCTTGAATCTATTCATTTCTCTGGCCAGCGGTTACTGCGTTTCTACATCCATTCAACACTCAACTAGGGACTATACTGGCCACCGGGTTCGCTCGCTGACACTGAATTGGGCCGCTGGGGCCTACGGAAGTGTCCGCTCTTTACGTAGTACTGTATTTCTCTATGGTCAGTAGACTGAGTTACCGAAATGGCCCGAAAGATGAGCGACGGAATATCTTGACCCGGAAGCGACGTCAGGCTGCGCAGGAGCGCAGGTAACGACGTGTTATTGTCCTCCGATCTGACACGCCCTCTGTCTTCGATTGCGCGCACTTTCAGCGCTTTTTGCGCTTTAGTTTCGTTAGGGGAACTCAAGACAACCTAACTTCTCTAGGGAATAGCGCGAATAAGAATTACTGTCGTCTGAATTCTAGCAACGGCTTATGTATTGACGACGGGCAACAAATCTTTCTGAAATGTGACAGAGCCAGCTACCGCTAAAAGGCTCAGACATTTATTTGGTATATTTTATATGTCTGATTTTTTAATTATCACTTTACTCTACTTACCTGTCGTCTCGTGTGATCGATAAAGCATTCCTGCAAGTTGAGGTGCATCTAAAAAAAGAAAAAAATTGCCGAGCTCGTCAGTGAAACACGTTTTATATGAGGAAGAATTTACGGTGTTTGTAGTACAAATTTAGTTTATCCGTTTCTTGATATGTGACACGTTTCAAGTTTTCATTGACTGTTCTGTACCGAGGCACCTTGTAATAGAAACTTCCTACGAGTATACTCCCCTCCCCCCCCCCGAACACGTGGAAGGCCAGTTACAGCCGTCCTCTGTGAGCTCTCAGCGAATAACGACGTTCAACAATTCTTGGTCTCGAAGACTCGATTTGTGTTTAGCTGTGGATTCCAGCCTCCTTATTTAGAGCTAAAAAGAAGAACCACGGGATGCGCAAACTATTACAGCATGGGAGAATGGAAACTGCCAACTGCCTTGAGGAGTTCTGTAGAATAATTAGCAAGCCCGCTGCATATTTCCTCCTCGTGCCTTCTTTGTCAGCTTCCTTCGTATTTCTCACTGTTCACGATTCAACCGTCTGTTGCGAGCAACGAGCATTACTAGCACTTATCCATCAGGTAACTAAAACATGTACACGATTGAAAACTCGAATAGAATAAATTACGTTTGAAATATAAACAAAAATCTGCATATACCAGTCATTTACAACAAAGACCAGAAGAATAATGCCTATGCCTATCAGGGTGGAGAATAAAAATTAATATAATTAAAATCATGATTTTGATTAAATCGGACCAGTTTCACTAAACAAAATTAAATTAAACCATTCAAAAAAATAAAAAATAAATCCCGTAAATATTTGTATGTATCGTTTGTGTATGAAAAAGAAAACTCAAACCAAAAGTTTAGAAACAAACAGTTCCCAACGTTTCGGGGTCGACTTGACTCTTCTTCAGGGGTGACTAAAATGGAATGGGACAGCACGAGCTTCGACCTCTCCTTCCTCTTCTACCGAGTTGATGTTTTCGATGCTGCGGGTGATGTTGACAAACCGCTTCCCTAGCTGGGCTGTCTCCGGTTCGAAGTCAATGGATAATGATTATCACCGTTGCAGTTAGCTGTCTTCTGGTCCGAAGTCAATGGATAATGACATCAAGTCATTATCCATTGACTTCGAACCGGAGACAGCCCAGCTAGCGAAGCGGTTTGTCAACATCACACGCACCATCGAAAACATCAACTCGGTAGAAGAGGGAGGAGAGGTCGAAGCTCGCGCTGTCCCATTCCATTTTAGTCACCATTGAAGAAGGAGTCAAGTCGACCCCGAAACGTTGGGAACTGTTTGTTTCTAAACTTTTGGTTTGAGTTTTCTTTCTTCATATTGCTCTCAAACCAGACAGATTTCTGTCGAAGATGTTTACTTTCAAATCGTTTGCGTATAATTTCGTGTTTTCGTTTTAATATCAAAGAATTATCAAGCAAAAATACATAAATAAGGCAGAACACGAGCAAAAAGTAGCGCTCTTCTGAGCAAATCGGAGCAGTGAGAACGATTCCTACCTGTCACTTTGTTCGTCAGTTACGTAAAGTCCAACTGTAACAAAACCAGAATAAAAAATAAAAAAATAATCCTAATGCAATTAGGACAGAAAGCGCCCAAGTGAAACAAAATCTTTTCAACGAACTAAAAGATCAGGCTGTTTTTGTTCTTTTGTGACAGTGATCACATCAATAAAACGGGGTTAATTACTATACTTTATATTTACAGTAATTCCTTCTTCAATAATATTATCACGGATTGGACGATTTTATCAATCAATCTGTCATGTTTTGAAATACGTCTAGTGGTAACCAATCAATATTTGAGAGCTTTGATAGCTTTAATTGATTTTCGAAGAAAATCACGATTTTTATCCACTCTGATGCCTATACTTTGCTGTAAATATACCCACGTTGGTATTTTTGGCATAACGTGACTCGTAGACTGTTCTTGTGCCAGTTCCACACTCAAATCGCTGGTCGACGTTCGCGTTCTTCTCAATAACAAAATAAATCTGTAAAACTCGTTTCATAAAAATACACAAAATACAACAAGAAAAACGTTTATGCAGATTGGGACATTAATATAGGGAAGTAATCTTTGAGCCGCAGCTGTTTCTATAAAACCAGAAAAAGTGGTGTCAAACGTTTGATGGTGCAAAAGCACAAATATATAAATAATTTTGTGGGTGTTTTGAGGGAGGGAAACGCGAGACGACAGTATTCATTTTTCGCGCGTAGGGGGCGCTTCGTGGGTCCGTTGGAGATCGTAAGGTTTGAAACAGCGGTCCCGTCCCTGTTGCTGTCGTGTGCTCGTCACCGTCGCCCGCTCTGATGGGCGGGTTTCCCAGACAGCCGCAGCGTGAGGCCGTGAAATGGGAGAACCCCTCCGCCGGCTTGTTTGGCGTCAGCTGTCGACTCGGCTGGGTGGCATTGTAACGGCGAGGTTCAATGTTACCCACAGCGCGAGAACTCTCGGATAATTAGGTATGGTCAGCTTTGCTTAGTCACTCGCAGCTCATGTGACAGACAAGATGACAACGCCGTGAGAAAATGCTAGCATTTTAGTTATTTATTTTCACCAAGGTAGAGCGTTGGCACCTTTTGTTTTCTTTTTGATTCACATAAACTCCTTTTAACTAGCCTCTCTTGCGCCGAGCAGAGATTCCTACCGCAAATAACATTTGGAACGTATCGCAACTACGCGAAAGTGTTCAGAGAGAGCAAGGCTTAGCGATTGATACTGAGATCGACCAATCAATCACGAGATATATATTTTCTTTTACCTTTTTCTAGGTGAGAAGCAACTTTTTTGGAAGGTTCAGGTTACGCAAAGATTGAGACCATATCACCTGACAGGGTTCCAATGGTCAATATCGGGGGCAAAGTTTAGCGGCACACAATATGCAGACAACAAACGAAGCAAATACAAAGAACAATAAAAAATTATGCCTACACCATGAGCAACAGTAATACAACACTACGGCAGCAGCAATAAAACGCATCTGGTCTGACAAAGAAAGACGGCTAAAATCCAAATACGTGCGACGGCTGGATATTGCATTATATCCAAAACAATACTGTGCTGTAGCGTTTTTTTTTAGAATTGTTGACGACGTTGTCGATTTAACAATAAGCGCGAAACAAAAATACAAACAAAATAAAAACAAAAAACATCCCAGTCTGCCTCTGACACCGACAATTCTTGAAAGTTGTAGGTTCGGTTGCATGGCGGCATACTTGCTGTGTGTTGCAGCAGCTAACGTTAATAATTTTTTGTCACTGATATTGAGATGAAGAATACCTGAAGGCTTTGACCAGTGAGATAAGATAAGCATTGGGTTTGGTGTGTAAGCGGCCTCGGGGTAAATTTCGCTGCGAACTGACGCCGTCTTCATCAATACCCGGGGGTTGGTAGTCCACAAGTGCATGTCTCCTAAGTGGACAAAATAAAACAAATATATAAATATAAGGAGCATTGTGATTGATTTCAGAATACTTCGGCAACGTAAGTGTCGTAAGCATTAAAAAAACTATTGCCTTCCATTGTAAAAAAAAAAAAAAATCCTATATCCGTGTTTGGATTGACCTCATGCACCAAATAGGTGGTTAAGTGTTCGGCATTTCATGCAAGTGCAAGAATGCATGTTAGGCAAGACGAAATTTAACAAAAAAATCGCAATGTGTTGAAATTGCGCTGCATAAAACAAACGATAGGTTATTAATTTGAAGGCGGTTATTTAGAAAATGCTTTAAGCGATAATTTTTTATGTCGGTGGTCACTGCACGCAACATTGGCATCTTGAAGGAACCGCTTCGAAAATGTTAAAGAGTAAAACAAGAGTAAAACGTTAAACAGTGAAAGTAATTTATAAGTTAAATCGACTTTTCTGTGTTTCTCGGTGCGCACGGTTGGACGTGCTACCTCAATGAGAACGAGCGAAAAAGCAAAACCGGTACCATATCTCCCAATTATTCGGAGCGACCGTGACGCTCCAAGCGGTTAACTTTAGAACTAGACGGATGGGGACAACAAATACAATGACTCAGCGCTCGGCCGACATAACCGAACGCGGCGTCAGCGTTCGGCTGGAGTTCGTGTTCTCCGGTGAGGGGAGGAGGGGATCTTTTGTTTCCACTCCGGCCTGCATGAACAATGCAGCATGCACGGCTCCAGCTCAGCACAAAGCCGAAGCGAGTCAAGCTCGCATTCTCTGAGGATAGATCCGGCACTTAACGTCGCTTCGTCAATTGTTAGTATTTTTTACATTAAGCTGTGCCCCGCGCTCTATTGCAGATGATGACATGGACATGCCCATAAGGCCTCTGGACATGTGCACAGGCCTTGTGTTGAGTAAACACCAAGTATGGGGACAACAAACGGGTCAGAGCGCCCCTATAGTTCGATCTCCTGCCCAATAAGACACGCCACTGACTGCCACACTCATCACCATGCATGCTTCGCCTTGAAGGTTAAGAACCCACAAACAAAAATTTTTCATTGCCATGAAACTTTTAGAAAAACGCGGCTCAACCTTTTGTTTTTTGTTTTACCTATCATAAACCGATTCCTTACACATAACCTCGAGTCAAGGTAGGGGATTAAAATGCACAATCAAATCCTTACTCTCTCTCTCTCTCTTCTCACCCCTCGTATCTCATGAAACGTTCTCCTTTTTTTAGTTTGGATATTATTTTGGCGGGGCGGCATCTAACAATATCCTTCAGCCACGACCGTTACTCGTTGCTCGCAGTGGAATTATCAATGACTTATCGAACCCTACGCGAGCAGGCTCCGAAATGAAACTGGCCGTTAAGTCGTAAAGAAGCCATTTTCTTATCTAACACTATCAGTGGGGCCTCACGTTCTGTAGGCTTACCTGACGGGTTTCCTCATATTCTTCGGCAGCGAGAACTTCCTTAGGGGCAATACGAATTCCCCACGTTTACCTTTTGTCGATGCTGCACTTTTTTTTCTTGTCTATGTGTTCTGGAGTTCTTCACAGACGCAGGAACCATTTTAGCGGCTCCCCGAGTTACCGTATTCCACCCCAAACGGTTCTCCGTTTCTGGCGTTGAACTCTGAAAACTAAAATAAAATGCAGTAAGCCAAGCAGAGAAACAAATCCCGTGTCTCGCAGACGATGATGGCATCTCAAGAGGACGAAGGGGCAATTGCAGCTGCAAAACACGTCCAATAAAAAATAAAAGAATGCATTTTAGCTTTCGTCGTGTTGTCCCACCGTTCTGTTTCGCTTTCTTCTGGTGCGGACCGCGAGTGTCTTCCGTGCCTGGAATTACGCCTCGCCCAGCCACGAGAAGCAGCAATCCCTGCGTTCCCCGGGCTGCAAGATCGTTTTGATCCCACTGTGATCACCGTAGTGGTCTGGGGCGCCCTCTGCTCTTCTCTGTTCAACTCACAAAGCTAAGTATTGACCACGACGTCTCCGGTGGTCAAGCGAAAGGAAAGGAGGAAACGTGTCGGCTGTTGATTCACTGAAACTTTAAGAAATATGTATACATTAATTTATTTTGTGTGCCCCAGTTGATATTAATTTGTTTACTTCGAGAAATATTTGTAGCACAGGTGGTGTCGCTCGTAGCTTTCTAGCAGTAATAGGGTATTGTTTACGAAGGTTTTTATAAAGCCTGGATTATAGGGCCTTCTTTATAGGCTCAAGACTGAAGTGAAAATGATATATGAGCGTGTCCAGTAGATATTCAAGAATATATAAGATCGTTTAAGGGTTATATACAACCGATATAATTCGCATGGGTTCCGAATTGTTTATTAAAAAAGCTATGTAAAATCTTTTTTTCTTTTTATATAAGACATGTTTTCACACTGCACGACCAACGAAGCTCATTTTCAAGGGTTTATTTCCTTAGATGCTTTCCCGAGGAAACGTTTACGCAGTTGAGGTCTTTATTATCAATAAATCAGCCATGTGATTGTGGTTAGACGAAAAATCGTCTACCCCAAATTCTCAAACTCCCGAAGCAAAAAAAATTGATATCATTTGTGATTTGAGAAGTGAATTCCACGAACCAAATAACAGGTCACACATCAGGACAGTTCTAAGGTAAGAGATGGTCGTCGGCGTTATGCTACGAAAATTCAATTGTCAATCATCCACGTGCCTCCGCTAAGGCGAGTTCATCCGAGCAGATCGAACTCACCAGTCGGAAAACGCGTCCCCTGGCTTTCGCTGCGAGTGACCGGCCACGAAACGACGCCCAGTTTCTGCAAGACGTATTTTGCGGAAAACCTTCGCCGATATTGGTCGACGGGGTGGGACATGAGCCGAAGCGGGGCGGACAAAAAACGGAAAATAAATTATTAATAAAAATAAGAAAGAAGCATCACTTTGCGGAAGATAAGTCGATTCATTCGCCGAGTCGGTTGTTTCGTGTTCTCCCGTCGGTAGCCTGGTGGCCAAAGTGACCGTGGTTTGCTATCGTGAAAATGAAACGACCGCCGGAGAAATCGGACGTGGACGAAGCGTGCGCGAAAGGCCACCATTTTCCATTATCAGCGGAACGACTCTGCAAGTCTGCATGTGTTTTTCTGCGATCCATTATGGTGCTGGGTTCTTGCTTTGGTTGTTTCCTTCTGAACAAGGAATTGTGACCGAAAGTTATCGATCTGCGCATGGTAGTCGTCGAGGGCATATATCCGAAGTCGGGTCCCGCAACTGCTGTCGCTTAGAATTATGACATTAGTGTATAACGTGGCATAGCGCTGTGCAGAATGCAAGGAACAGATATTGTCTCTAAATTTATGTTTACGGATTATGGAAATAAATACCATTTTGTCTGCTTCCACTTTGGTCAGTACAAGCCAGTTGGAACCACCAACATTCGATTAGAACGCAATGGAAACGCCGATATATGCACTAAATGAGCTTCTGTGTGCGGCGTTTAGTTCGTAAAGAAAAAAACTAGTGGAACATATTTGGTGAACAGGGAGCCTGGAGACTTCCGATCTGTTTCATTATATGGAGTTTCCCGCTTTCAACTAAGTAATCACGAATAAAGAAAACAAACGGGCTTAAGGCACCGTTGCATGGTGGTGGTAGTGAAATGCGCACTGATGTCAAATCGTGTCTTATTAGGAATTGCCTCCTAACTGCTGAGAAGGTCACTATAATGACCCAAAAATAGGCAGAAGAAGAAATCAAATTCAGCAATGATACATTACTTCTTACATTTGTGTTCATAGCGTGGCATCTGTGGTTTAATGAAATTATCAGATAATATATGCGTGGGTCCGCTTATTCCTGCGTGACAGTAACAGCCCTTGTAAGCGGTTCCAAGTTGCATATTTATCGTTTAGCTGCACGTCTAGCCTGTTCAGCCAGACGCTCTGGTTCACGGCACTCATAAGATAATTTTACGCGTGGCATGTGTACTTTTGAAATGATGAACCTGGGGATCCTCCAGAACCTTCTAACCCACTCCTCCGCTCCCACCTCGCCTCCTCGCCACCTCTCTCTCTTCACTCCACCCCTGGTCACAGGACCTTCCCGTTAACCAATCAGCGTTGAGAACGTCATTCCTTCTCTCCCACCCGTCAACCAATCAGTGTCGAGTTTTGCGGCCACGCTTTTGCCCAGGCTTTACTTTTCGGATTCACGAAATGTCGAACACCTACACTGTAAAAAATATTTTCTGAAAACTACAAAAAAAAACATGTCAACTTTGTTTGACCTATTTTTGCTGTTTTCCTCTGTTTTCTGTTTTTCGTTTTTATGTACTTTCACCAAGAAAGTCTGTTTTAAATTTTTTTGTGATTTCACAAAATTTTGTTCCTCCGAGGAAAAAAAAACTGGAAGCTCTTTAAATTCACAGTTTTCTGTTCTGCACATGCCTGTAAAAATACAGGTCTTGATATTTCTGGCAAACAGAGCAAATACAGGTTCTGTGATATTTCTGTTGCCTGTAAATTAACCACACAAACCTGTAAAAATACTGGTTCTGTGATAATACTGTTGCCCAAGTTATGTAGCTGGCCAGCCCCTAGAAAAACAGGCCTCGATGGTTCCTTCAGCTATGTCCTGCTTCTTTCACATAAAGCTTGGTTTGGTCTATTTGACTGAATACATAGAAAACGGGTTTAACTGTAAAACGTACCGTCACCCTGACAACCTCTGCTGGAGTATGGGTGGGGTCGGCAATAGGGTGTGAAGCAAAAATTACACTAGAGGCAAGTATGTCAACTGTAATTTTTATTGTAATAAAACTCAAAACGCTGCCTTGCGCACTGAAAAGGTTAACAAGCTTTTAAAATGCTTACATTTTTAAAGCATTTGGCATTGAACTGAACGTGTCAAACTTTAAAACGCATAGTTCTCTAAGGCATTCGCCAAAGCCGCCACCTTTGGTGAGAGACTATTGCTGTTTCCTTGGTGTTTTCTGAGCCTTTGAGCTTTTATCTGGATTGATGCCAGCGATGGCCCTGTAAAGTAAAATTATAATTATAAGCAGCAAAGCAAAACAAATGAGCTTTTAACACAAATTTGGACAAATTCATCACATTCGAGTAAATTGCAGCAGCATGTAACGCTGTCAGCCCTTGGGCAAACCAAGCCTTGTGACAAAGTAGTCTGGCATTCTCACCTCTGAACAAGCTCCATTGTCAGGGCTACTTCAGGCGGATACTCCACATTGAGCACGAAGCACAGCAGGAACATAAGCTTCGATGCAACAGCTCTGTTGCACGTAGTGGTCAAGGCGATTCCATGCATGCACACGGTGAATTCCGCGGACATAAAAAGGCTCGGTCCTGCATAAAAAAGCAAGCAGCACAATGAATGTCACATGACGACAACGAAGACCAATCTTGATCTAACCTTTTATGCAAATGCTCGGCGTGGCAGGCATGTCTCCAAGATCTGTGTCCCCTGCAGTTTCCTGTGAATTGTCAGAAGAGACCCACATATATTTTAATTAAAAGTACATCAAACACTACCATTATAAGATCCCCATCCTTTAATGAAAGGCAAACAAAGAGGACATTATGATCTGCGTTTTTGCTTCGCTAGCATTGCACCCGTTGCACGAGTGGTATCTTTAGAGTATCACAATGCTTCACGCTCCAGGTCTTCATAAGTCTTATTTCCTTTTTATTTTTGTTCAGCGCTAGGTTTACAAACTGGGACGATGAAGGACGACACACACACACGGAAGGCATAACTAACAACTGGTTTACGTGTGCGCGTCGTCCTTCATTGTCCCAGTTTGTAAACCTTAGCAGCGCAGAACAAAAATAAAGGAAAACCTACTAGCCTAAGCCCAAGGCTTATTGAACTTCATAAGTTGCCGGATTGAGTGTTTTTTTTTAAACTCAGCAAATTTATACTAACACTGTATGTTTATTCACTAACTAAAACGTTTTTTAACAACTTTCAGTTAGTCATCCGTCCTGTCGCAAATATTAGTACCATATACTATGGCCCCTTTCATGTATAACTGACCTGCACAGACCACACTTGTGAAGCTTTCACAGCTTCCTTAAGAAAAGAGAATCTGGACCCTATAAAATACAATTCTCAATATACATGACAAATTGGTTGCTCCCAGCTATTTCACCCTGCTTGAAATTGCCGGTAAAATTTAACGGTATTGGTTGTGTGGCTCGTCTAGCTTAGGAACATGCAGCACTATTGGTTTACATATATGTGAGCATCTCTAGACTCCAACTTGAGGCTGATTGAGTCATATTTGTTTCCTTTTGTTACATGACCGTTGCAAATTTTATAACCATTAGGCAATAGTCTATACTGCCTACATAAAATGTCCCTTCACATGCAAGGATAGACACATTTGTGCATCTTGAAAACCTTAGATCAAGGAACAAGAAAGGAGACGAGAGCCCATATCTCCGTGTCGTCGACCTTCTTATGTTCCTCGGTATTGGGTATTCAAGAAGTTTATAGTTCACCAGCTCGTCTGCACACTCTCTGGTATTTCTATCCAGCTTTTGTGGTTCAGGAAGCATTAGAAAATACAAGCCTGACATTGATTTGGAATTGTGTGTATACAGGCGCAAGTTAAAGATGACAGCATTTTAACAATTTTACAACCCTTCAAATCAATCGGGTGAGCATTGAGGGAAATCTTTTCTTGAAGGCATCTCTCCAAGTGTTTAAATTTATGACAAATTTTTACTCAGGAGGAATGCATTGCCTCCAGCCTTGAATGTTCTAAGCTGAAAAAAAAAGAAACACACCTACCTCCACAATTTTGTAGACCATTTTCTCGTCCTCGCTGAACAGTGCAAAAAGAAGGAGTACACTTTCATGTTCGGGTGTCACACACTAAAGGCGACGTTTTGCTTCCTCAGTCTGTTCCAAACTCTTCTTTACGCGTGGCAATTTGAGCTGGCTGTATGCGTAACGGCACACACGCAACCCCACTTTTTCCATGTTGACTTCGATTGCCCTGACAACTTCATCGCCAAAAACTTGCTTTGCATGCTGCACAAGGCATTCTTCCCTGAACAAGAAAGGCAAACTTTCCTTCACATGTCCAACAGAGCTGGAGTTGTTGATGCTACTTCTTTGCGAAGGGAACGTTTGTAGCATAAGGTCATTAACAAGGCGTTCATCTGGTTGAAGCTTAGTATATTCCACCAAGTGACGTTGCCTCTTTTCCGCCTGTGGGTGAACAGTCTCCCCACATGGAAGTTCCGGCTGCCAGGCTACACAGCCATAGGAGTCGCGGACAGACCGTTTCCGTGGCTGGAAGGAATCTGGGTCATAAACGATTTCAGTCCGTAGCAGCTGTGGTGCTGACCTCTTCTTGTTATTCACACAGTTTTCAAGCTTCCACATCAAAGTTTATATCCCTGAACCAACAACTGTGCCCTGCAATGTATCTTGAAATGATGAGGGGAACTTATCAGCAAACTTTGCTGCGATTATTCTCAAATTGTGTCGGCCAGGTGATGGATGTTGATCAATGATCAAAGAACTCAATGTTCTCACAACCTGATGCATGTCTCATTTTCTGGGTTTCTGCTCGTCTTTGCAAGCTTGAAGCAAACTAGGTGGACACATGTCCCAAGGAATGCTGAAATTCTTAGCCCATTCACTGTGCCGGTTGGGTGCCATAGAAAGGCCATCGCCAAAATGGCCACTTGGAGGTGTAGAGGAGGAAGCTGGAGTGCTGACTTCAGAGAATTGTTTAAGCAGAATTCTTCTTTCGACAGGGGCTAAAAACTCCAAGTCCGACTCTCGCACATACCTCAAGTGTTCTGGACATTTAATGCCTATGTCTTCCAGTCTGGTAGCTGTAATTTCGACATCCTCCTCTTTAAGTTGTGGAAGCGTTAAAATGGATCTTGGCATCATCTGTAATTACAGATGATGCCAAGTCCATTTTAACGATTTGCACTGAAAAGAAAAAAGAAACCGCTAAACAAAGTCTAAGATTGAATGTTTAAGCGCAACAACAGGGTATTGTGACCATGTAGTGCCAGGATATTTTAGAGGCAGATATGGCCACCATACACGAGCATGCGGTCGTCGACCGGCTGGCGCTCGGTATAAAAAACGCTTCGTTTGTTAATAGTCGGCTGGTTAACCAGGGCCGGCGGAAATCATCAGCAAGAATGTCGGGAGCAGAATTTGTGCTCCTAGTGTTTCCATCCCGGGACGGAATCTGACATACATTAAGGGCACGAACCGACAAAGGTAAATCTGACAGGTTACAAGCAAATTTTCACTTGCGTTTTCTTTAGCAATCAGTACGTGAAGTTGAAAAAGAACGCATGCTACTATATTATGAACACCATACATTATAGCTATGCAACATTTAGCAGTAGTGAGAACAATTTACACTCCCTTTAAGCTGGTGTTTACTGGAAAATATATATATGGAAGAACGTTAATAAATGTACAGCACAAGATACATATTTTACAGCAGAGTTCACATTCAACGATGTACAGGTCATTTATTTGGGTAAGAACACTTTCCTCGTCTTTATGATTGGACAATAAAATATAATTACCGTGTCACTCAAAATAGTCTATCCGATCACTGAAACGTTGCTGAAACCGATACGTGTATGATATATTAACGCGATTATTGTAACTCTGCATTAAAAGGTGAACATCACCATTTGTTAGTGCAACGGCTGAGCACGCTGCGTTTGTGTCATCCAGAAGTCATCCTAAATTTACCGACGTTGCTGAAAAACAAGGTGAACTACTTCTTATTCCTCATTACGAATCAGCATTGCCACGCTATTGAAACTTGCGATCGAGTTCCGAGCAGTCATTCCATATGGTTCAGGACTTCACAATTTCTTTTATCAAAACTTGGGAAACAAACGAGCAACACGCCGAAGAATATTTTCATGAGAATTAAAGACAAATAATTAGCAATACAGTTAAATCATCTTTCTCGTGTTGTCTTGGGACGGGTTGAAAATAATGCCGACACCAGCCGACCTGTGAAGCATTATATAAATTTGCCCCATACTGCAGCTCCGTATATTCTACGCTTCGTCAGCGTATGAATCCCTTCAATGCAACCCAATTTTGTTGTGGCATGATTAACTTTTTCGAACTCGAACCCTGGAGAATTCACTACGAAAGTTATCCGCCATTCGGATTTCAACGAGCGGTACATCGCCTAAGCAATACGAAGGACGCGGAGGCAAGTAATGCACTGTGATTTACGCAAAAAATACTGTTTTATTACAAACACCAGCATTTTCTGTCAATTGGAGAGAGATGTATTATGTCAGTTTGTTTCACGCAAAATTATGTTATAAAACAGACAATCTCTTTAAACGTTTTGTTATAATAATGAAAATAATTTTCGTTTCAAGAAAGTTTCTGCTTTGTAACCTAAACAGGTATGATCAGTTTATTCGGGCAATTAAAAGTCCATTTTCACTTCTTACAAACATTTTCTGTAGAAAAAATATAAATTTTCTATTACATGTATGTTATTTAACAGCTATTTTTTATAGTGTAGCCAAATAACGTTTCACGTTAAGATCAAAGCGCTTCTGTTGAAATTAATTGCTATTAGTATCGGTGCACTGTTTTGTGGTATGGCGCCTCGAAGAGCAGATTTAATTTCAAAATGCGTTTTGTCAAGGGTGCTTCCTATATGCAATCATAACCCTGTTGTCGCTACGACGCTCACTTCGTATTGCGGCTCGTTGGGCTTGCGGATCATTATCAGAGGTGATACGATTGATATGGTAATAAAGGTGCATGATGTTCGTAATATTGACCTCACTTTTTTGTGAACAAGCGCACAGCTCGGCACAGTTAGCGTGAAAAAGACATCGCCACTTCTCTATGTTTTGCTCACCAGACATTTGACGATCACGGAACTTTAAGTTTTAGGTTGGCACTCAGAATCTGTACTTCCAACAGCAGCAGTACCTTTTATGGCAGCCCTTTAACCTCCGATCGCTTGTTCGTGCTATACTGGACATCCATCCGTCGGTTTATTTGTCTACGTGAGATCCTACCGACCGTAGTAAAACTCTGAATGTCCAGTTTCTTTCTAAACAACGCTTTACATACCGTGACAGACGAGTACCCAGAAAATCGGTGCGCATATTTCCCTTACATATGGTGTTGATTAATGATTATAATTCATACAGTTATGTACTTTACAAACTATGTAACTTTTATAATCCGTCTCTAAACTTTTTGACGCATTTGATTAAAAGTGTTCCGTAGTTTTAAGGTATCTCTTTTTTTTTAATTACAGAATAGAACGTGGCGTATCACATATAAGATAAACTAAGTCGGTATTCTTTTTCAGTGTAAATTAAAAATGTGTCCAGGACTGGTACACTAACAGTGTACGGCGGCAGTTCGCGATTGTAGGAAAACGTTATGCGAGTCTCATGTTTTATTAGGGCAATTTGATATTACGAAGAGGGTAAGCCACATCTTTTTTGTTCGGTAAGGTTATGAACCGGTTATAACCGGTTTTAGTGTGCTCGCCAGGACCGGAGTCGTACCCGACTCCAACCGGAGTCGAACTTGAGTTGGATACAAAGCTACTGAACCCGAAGCAAACCGGAATAATGACAGGCTCGACACGTTGCATGGTCTGGAGTGAAGGAAAAAATAGCTACACCGCAATTTAGGCTAGAGGCCCGAACAATCGCAATAAGGAACATTAATTTAACGGTTTCAGCTTATTTTGAAACTCTCTCTAGTGACAAAGATACCGTTGGGAGATACGAAAATAGAGACAGGCCCCTTTAAATATTTCGTTTATTTATTTTGTTTATTTTCTTGCGCTTTCAATGAAATCAGGTTCAGGGGTCAAGCGATCCCGACAATGCTACTAGATGAGAATCGACTACATGAGAAGATACCAGCTGAAGCAAAAGCTGAGAAAGTCAGAATGAACTCCTATGTTCTAGCTCCTTTGTTACCATCAGTATTAGACGCTATATTTATGAAGTCTAGCCAAATGCTTCGATGCCTTTGCGTAAAAAGATAACAGCAGATATATTTTAACAACAGCAGCACGAAGGAGACGTACGTCTCCTTCGTGCTGTTCTTGTTAAAATATATCTAATATATCTTCGTATATATCTTCGTGCTGTTGTAAAAATATATCTAATGTGAGGTTCTTCCCCCCCCCACTCCTTCCTCGTTCTAGATTTTCGAAAGCGAAATTGTCGGATGGTATCGGAGACTAACATCTGCTTTATCTTGACTAATAAATTCGACTCCTGCAAATGGCGGGACTATATTTTTACCGCACATTTAGTTGTCTGAAAGGTATCAAGCCCAAACTCATCGCCGTCTCAAGTATTGCACCCAAATGATGATAACCAGGAGATCCCACTTCCTCAATGGCCCTTTTTCTTTTCTTTTCTTTTCTTATTATTTTAGCCTCTTTTTTGTATTGTTTTTAGGCCGCTAAAGAGACTGAAAACGCTTCCATGCCGATACAAAAAGAATATAAAACAAACAGAGCCGCAAAAAAAGAGGTCCGTTCCTCTTCTTGAGCAAGCACCGCGGCGCAAGTTTCAGACAAAGTGGACGACCTTTCACCGTAACAGCTTAATCATGGCAGTAGCCTCCTCTTCCGCCTGCAGAGGGCACTTCGAGGCCTGCGTACTGTTAATCGGAGATTCAGCCCGCGCGCCATAAATTCCTTTATCTTAGAGGCGGCACCAATCTCGCGATAAATTCGCGCATGTGTTTGCAAAGTGGCGCTTTTTCGCTTCTGTATAGTATACTATTTACGCCCTCGTGTGTGCGCGTACGCTTGTATTCCGTGCGGAGTGGAGAGAAGGTACGAACAGGAGGAATGCGGATGTGGAAATGAGCTAACAAGCAACTGAAAAGAAGCCAAGCGGTGGTGGCTCTCGTTTGAAGACTGAGGACCGTAGTGCCGATAGAGGGACGCATACGGGATGATATCTGAGGCGCCTGGAGAGATAACAGAATCCGATGACGAATAGAGTTACTAGGGCCTTCGTAATATGGAGCCGGTGCCTGGCACGCGCAAAGACGTAGTGGTAGGCCATGTCGCACTGGGAACCGTTTTCATTCTGGTGTGGAGGAGATATATGTCCTGGCATCGCGGAAACATATATAGCGAACCTTAGAGATATGCGGACTCGGTTGCTTCTAACACATATTGCGTTCACTGATACGCTGCTCTTTTTGACGTGTGAGTCATTGCGGACCGCCTTCTGGTGGGAGGGAACTTGAAGCCCGTCTGACGAAATTGGTGCTTGCTTGCGCCATGAGGTTGGTGCCGAATCTGGGTGCGTCTCTCTCGGCCGTGGGCTGCGTTCTTGGTGAATAAATGTTTGAATAGACACTGGATCGAAAACATCTTGGAAAGAACAGCGGGGTGAAGGATAGGAGTCAGTCCTGTTTACGTCGGAGTTTAGTTTGCTTGTGTATCGAAATTTTCTGAAGTTCCAAAACAAAGGTGGCCCTTTCCTATGTTTTTCGTTTTAAATGTGCAGAACTTATAGGGAGAGGTCTAGCGCTTTCCTCGGTGTGCACTCGCACTCTAAAAAAGCTCCGTGCGTCTACTTTCCCGCACAACACTCGAGAGCAATCACCGCAACTTACGGAGGCAGCTCAGTGAATGACGATGCCGAAACATATGCTTAGACCAAAAAACGCAGTCTGAATTCTGACATTAGGCAATGCAAGCGTGACGTTTTGCATTGCCTAATGTCACAAATCAGAGTGCGTTTTTTGGTCTAAACATATGTTTCGGCAACGTCATTTGCTGAACTGCCTCCGTAAGTTGCGGTGATTAGTTCTCGGAGTGTTGTGCGGGAAAGTAGACGGGCTTTATTTAGAGTGTTGTGGCAACAAAGCGTCATACACTTACCGTAAAGGCTGGTGCAAGGCCTCTGAGATTCTTGGAGCCCAAAGCGCACGCCAAGAACCTCGGAGGCCATGACTCCTGCTCGCGGGCATGTGTGCCATTAAAGCGGCACAAGAACAAGAAAAACGGGCGCAGCCAAATGAAGAGGGAGGAGCAAGCGACGCGGGTGCAAAACGAGAGCGCCGGCCACAGCAGCGGTACGAAGCCAGTTGTCCTTACACAGAGATTGACCGGCAGTTGAAGCACCAGTTCACGGACAATCTGTTCGGTACATTCTTAAAAAAGCTAGTAAAAACCTAGTAACCGCAGCAGTTACTATCGTTTTCTGACTGAACTTTCACTAACTCTTTACTACCTCAAAAGCGTGATAGGTAGTAAAAAGTTAGTAAACACAGCAGTTACAACCTTTTTCTGGCCGTTACTACATTTTTACTAGCTATTTATTACCCCAAAAGCGCGGACAAGGCGGCGGCGTCTACAGCATCGCTGATGGCAAGTGTAAGCGACGCACTTAACTGTTTCGGAACGCAGGGGAGGTATCCACACAGTATCGTATCATCAAATATTTATAACAATCTTAGCCTCTGTTCAGCACGTCGTGTATGCCAGCTCTGCCGCGATCGCAGTCAGGCGGATGGATGGATGGAAGCTAACGGTTGTACCCTTTATATCGGGCGGTAGCTTGCCCGACCTAGCCTAGCCGCAGCTATTGTTGATGCAACGGCCATGAGGCGTCTGATTTTCCTTTCCTTGTGCATTCTTTTGAAAGCTTTTATATATATATTTCTATTTTATTTTGGTTTTAGCTGCGGTGAAAATACCCGCGTAGCACGTGCTAAAAGTTAAAGAAAAACAGTAATAGTTAATTCCGTTTTTTAATTTTTTTTTTATTCTTGTAGTTTTTAAAATATGTTTTTCTTTCACCAGGAAGGCCTGACAACATTGTACATTGTACGACAAATCGTTTTGATGGCAGACTCCCTGGAAGACCTGCCGGCCTCATGAGCGAGTGCAACAGAATGGGGGCGGCACTGCGGCTAAGTTTCAGTGCGAAGAAGTCAGCATTGACGGGCTCCGGGGACAGAGGAGACACCGGGGCAGAAGACCTAAAAATTCGGGGGAACAAGTTCCATGGGTAGCACAACACAAGTACCTGGAGATCCACATCCAGGAGGGCCAAAACTACCTCGAAGACCATGAGACCAGACTCCAGGCTAAGAGCAGGAGGTCCAAAGGAGTATCGACCACCAAAGCCCTCTGGGGTTACAACCGTTTCGAGATCCCCGGGTGGTGTGGAAGGGGTGTAAGCGCCGGGTCTCACCTTTGGAAATGGTGTTCTGTGCCTGTCGTCCCGCACGCGTCAGTGTCTAGAGGTGCACCAGAGAGAAGTGGGACGGGAGGCACTCGGAGCCAGCCGAGGAACACCTAACGGGGCAGTGCAGGGGGCATGGTTTGGTCCAGCTTCGATGCCAGAGAGGCCCGGGCCAAGCTGGACTTCGAACGACACCTCTGCCAAGTGCAGGAGGGGCGGTGGATTCACCTCAAGAGCCTCTCAACTAGGTGGGTGTGACGGACATGGCAGCTGGCCCTCAGGTATCACATACGCAGCCCTCTCATCAATCCGGCTCCGAAACAACAAATGGGAAACATCCGCACGAAAGTCACCGAAACCGAGACTCAACGGTGGACGGAGAAGGCGGGACAGAAGCAGGCACTTTCCTTGTCCTCCAGGGAAAAGCAGGAAGAGGGGTAGATCGAATTTATGGACAACGGCAGGGGCAGTGGACTTCTGTTCGACGAACGGGAGGCATGCTGCGAACGCGCGTACTTCGGGCAAAGTACACGGACACCGACGTGCGATGCACCCTGTGCACACAGGGGGCCGCAGAAACGCTGCAGCACGTCATCATAGAGCGCACGGGCCTGCAGCCGGAAGTGCCATGCGGCGGAGACTTGGCGGTGGTGCTTCCGGGAAGTCGACGAGGAGGATAACGATAGAGGTAACGACGGCTCCGACAGCACCGTAGGCAGGAGCCCGCGGCTTATACCGGTGATGGGTGAACAAAAATAAGACTGGACCAGTGGTGGAAGAGGAACCAAGAAGAAAATAACAGATACATTTGGTTAGCTAGATCCAGTACGCTGGAATCCCCCGATAGAAAAGGGTTTGCCGCACACGCAAATAGGGCCAGTCGGAGTTTGCGAGACGCTCATTCTGCGATCTGAACCTGCCGTTTTTGCCTTGTTTCGTGTGCTGTTCTCGTATTTCCGTGTTTGTGTGCATAGTTATGCCCGAGTCCTATGAGAGCGACAAACAGAAACAAACGACAGCGACAAGTCTCAAACAGAGTCTTTTGTTATTTGATATGCTTTGTAGAATAAAGAAGGCTACGCTCAAACACGAGCATCATTCACGTGAGGGTATCTTTGGCAGGATTGCAATCACTCGTGCTTACTTCACGAGCGCCGAACGACTAAACGCCTGCCAAAGGTACCATCGCGAGCATGATGCATGTGTTTGAGACTTGTCGCTGTCGTTTGTTTCTGTATGTCGCTCTAGTGGGGCTCGGACATTAACGTTAGTGCTCTCGAGTGGACGCGTGTGTGCCGCTCGTCACCGGATCCGCCGCTCCCAACCGGATCCACCGCTCGACGGCGATCGTTCGGCCTGTTCAGGGGCATGGGTTTCGCAGTCCAAGCTTCGCTGCTTCGCTCCTACTTTACACTGAGAATGTCTTATTCGTGGTCTGTGTGTGCTGGGTGGTTGAAACGCCAGCATTCGTCAGTGGACCACACACAAACTAAGATGCGAGCTGCATGCGGTATTAACTTTCCATGCATTTCTGTCGCGCAATGCGCGCAAGGAGTGCAGCTGCCGCCCTGCTCACCGTCAATTACAGCATTTGTTCGCCACGGGTGACGACAAGAAAGCAATCTCTCGCCGACGGCGACCGCATTCGTTTTGATTCTCGGTTAACATATGCAACGAGAAAGCTGGTTCGCGGCTGCTATGCGGGGAAGAGAAGCTAGAACTTAGAAATTAGAACCGGTGGGGGAGGTTGATTCTCCGACAGTTGCAAATAATTTCCGTGTTTACCTTTATTTTCTACTAGGTGATAGAATGTTTGAATCGTTTGAATTCGACTTTCTCGGGGAAGGATATTTGTGGAAAAAGGGCACTATATCTGCAACAATATTCTCCGACATGGTGATACACGACGACAACTTTGCGCAGTCAAATGGTCAGCGTAAAAGACTCTTTGGCAGTCAAGGGATTTAGCGATTAGAGTGATTAGAGTAAGCGTGTCAGATGTGTACGTCATATTTGCATGTGATCTGTGTTGGTTGAATTGTATCAATTGTGCGCTGAAAATATTTGTGTGCAAGATGTGTATCTGGTTCGAAATGTGGAAGCGTTAAAATAAACTGTATATAATCGGTTTCTTTGTGCACTTTTAACTGGGCGGTGACTAGCGCCATCTGGATTCCGAATTTCCAGTTTTAAGTCTTGCTGCGCCTGCCATCTGATGGTGAGTGGTATAACCACACGCTTTTTTTCCACCCGAAATCACGTGATTCGTGTTTCCGGTCTTCCGGTCACTAGCTTCTTGACCTAGTAACCTTTGCTACTTTGACCGTTACTACCGACGGTTACTACATACCTAGTAACATATATTACAACCAGTTACTAGCTCTTACCTTGCAAATGCTACTAGTTTTTTTTTCTTTTTTAAGAGTGTACGGTATGCAACTTGTGCAAGAGACTGTGGTGTCAGGCGGACAAGAGCAAAGGTGTTCTAATGCAAATGCTTTCAGAGGCCTTCGGGAAATGCCAAAGAGCCAGCTAATTCTTATTTATTTTCCTTAAGGTTTCTGGTCCGCATCCTCCCCGATGTTAGACAAGACCAGAAGTGCGTTTTTGTTTAAATAAATTAGTAGTGCTTTTTTTTTATGCCGGCAATTTTCGTGCAGTGCCGCGGCTACTCCATTTGCAAGCAAACACGTGCTTAAGACTAAAGTTTAAGTAAAAAAACAACCCTTCAATATAAAATATACAATTAAAAATGACCCCAGTTGTCGCAGCACCGCCATCGATGGCATTTCAGCAAACTGCCGAACACGTAACATACGTTTGTGTACTTCGTTGCAGGCCCATCGATGACCACACAGATTACGCATGCGGTGATGATAAGCTGTGTTCCAACTTCCAGTCGCCTCTTCTTGGCATGGTGGCTATTCGGCTAAACACTACTAAACACCAACAAAATGAAGGCCGCTTTTCATTCGAAGGTTGTTGTCTACACCCACTGAAACTTAAGAAAGATGTTAATCAATGCTGTAATTCAGGCTGAGAGTTCAGTTAAAGTTATTAACACTCAATATTAGGTGATCATAATTAATGGGATATTGCGTGTTTATTATATCACCATGGTTTACGTGATTTTGCGAGGGTATTACGTGATTGTGATTTATGTGATTTCGCGTGATTATTACGTTATTATGATCTGTATGATTTTGCGAGGTTATTATGTGATTATATTTTCTGCGATTTTTTCTGGATCAGTCCTTTTCCTTACATAACGGCGTTTCGTTTCAACGGTAATCGACGTGTTCATGTTTGTGTGAACGCAGTTCTTTCAATAAAAGGTGACGCATGAGCACCAACCGAAGCAATGAGCTCTAGATTGTTACGTCAATCAGCCACAAGCTCATTGATTTCCAGATGAAAAAAAAAAAAAGAGCTCTTCTTGGTTGGTTGGCTGCTGAGTTCGGGTATATTTTCCGGCAGATAAAATATCCGCAAGACATATTTTGAAGGGACGTGACCGGATCCGCGGGAAAGAAAGAGCTGGTGTGCCAACCGATTCCGCTCATCGGAGCTAAGCCTTGCATGACGTTTTCTTCATTTATCATCTTACATGACTTTCCCCAGAATCAAGGTTACGTGACGATTCTAAAGCACACGAATGCAATTAATTCTATATGTTTCAAGCCTGTTTACCCTTTTTTTGCGCGTAGATTGGGATTTTAATAATCGAAATGAGGACGGACTTACGGCAGACACCTTTATTTAATATGGGCTTCAAAACAAGTTTGCGAATTGTGAAAAAAAAAGTGTGACTTTGGGCATGTGCTCCTTTTATTGCAGCGCTCTCAGCCGTGGCTTGAGCAAACTAGGCCAGCATGCTGAATAGAGCACTGTTGACTGGGCGCTGTTGACAAATTGGCGTTTTTTTTGTGTGTGTTTTTTCTTCTCACAATTTGGGCATTTTTTTTTAAGCCCGTAAAACAAACCGTGTGAGAGGTTTTTTGATAAAAATAACTGAATTGGATGTTTCTGAGGACGCTCTACAACTTTGTCTTTGGAACTTTTGCTCTAAATTGAATATTTCAAAAGTTCATTAATTAATATTAATTATTTAGTTAATTGGGAAAATACAAAAACAAAAGCCTCAGTTGCTCCAAACAATGAACAAGCTTATTCATTTAGTTCGTCATCCTAAAATATACTAAACTTTTTTAAAACTTGGCTCAAGTTGGGTGGAATACAATGTATATAAAATACACGGTGTCCCGTGAGAAGTAGGCAAAACAGACACCAAAATGCGATCATCGAAAAAGGTAACTGCCTCGTTTTCATTATTAGGTGACAAACGGTCCTAGCTGGGTGATGCTGACGTTAACAGGAACCGCACTAGACCTAGCTGCTCTAACAAGCAAAGCATCGAGACTTTTCCCCTTTTCCGGTTGGTTTTACGACTTTAATATGGCATGCTCGCATGTCGTCTCATCTTTTATATTCTCTTCTATTTTTATGCGTACTTTCTAACTTTTCAGTCGGTCTGAATGGTCGCAGATTACGTTGAAATTGAGACAGATATCATCTTCCAGATGCCATCCGCCTCCAGGAATTGAACAAATTCTGCTCGGCCCAGTCCCGTCGCAGGCTGAAGTTGTTTAATAAAAATAATCACAAACCAAGGTGCAGATACCCACTGAATCTTTAAAGCTGAGCTTGTGTTCTTGAGAAAAAAAAAAAACTAAAACGATAGACGCTTTTTGTTTCTTTGTGGCAAGAAGGAGTCAGGGGCCTATGTGTCGGCTTCGGAAGCCGACACCGCCACCGCCGTTGTAGCGGAGTTTGCGTGTATGAAGGAGGACACCAGATGTGACTTTGCACGATCAGATGAAGGTACAGCTCGAGTAATATAGGTTCTATTCGCTTCTGTCTTTGATCTCATGTCGTTCTCAGAAAAAAAAAATTAAAAGGAACGTTGTGTCGGAGATGGTAAGAGATCTCGCCTGCATTCTAAGAACAATGATTCCGCTTGTTGAAAAGTAAAAATATTTTAAATGGGATAATGACCATGACGTTCCCGTTACCGCGAGGCGTCTTTGGAAGCGCTCGAAGACAGTGAGCATATACTCGTTACTTATAATTTTTCCTTTAAAAAGCCAAAATAAATTTAAAAAAATTTTTTTTTAAGCAGTTGGTTGGGACACGTGTGTCAGAACACAAATTTTGCGCAAAACAAAATCTTAGAGAAATATTTACGGCACGAGGCGTATTTTAAATTATGCATGCAAAGTCCTTGACGTCACGGAATGGTCATACACTCTTTCCACCTCAACGAGATGGTCATACAGTCACTCCAAATCAACCTGATGGCCCAGCAGATCCACCTCTCCTCCACGCGCTCGAAATACCGAATGAGAAAACAAGGGGAAAGGAGGAAACATATACGGAGTTAGATACGATCAGTTACGTTTCGACCATAAGCATGTGACTTGTAATCTCTTTGTAGACGGATTGTAGGAAACTTGATATGCTACCGGTTGTGCGTTCTCTTAGCCATTATTTACTTGTGTTCAGGCACATTTACTTCCTGCGAGTTCTCCAGAGCAAAACATCGCGGTATATATGAAATGAAAGCGGAATATTAACGGGGCCCTGCAACGACTTTTTGACTGGTTTTTAATTTGCACCTGATCCGGAGCGCACTGAACATAGTGACTTAATGAAACTTTTATTTTCTAGAAGTTAGCTTTATATTAAAAGTTATAGGCAAATTAAAATTAGAAAAACAAGCAATAAATAACCTCCTACATGACGTCCTTGGCTCTGGCTTGAGCGGCTGTGAACTAGAGGAGGGGTAGTGAGCTCAGCGAGCGCTCACGGCTGCCGCACTCCATGTCGACGGCTCGAGAGGGTGCCACGAAAGCATGGGCTGGATAGGCTGCATGAAACGGGCAGCCAGGACGGCTCGCACTGCATTTGCTGCGCGACTAAACGCTAATTCGGCCTGACACTTCATTGGTCACAAACGACAGCAAATACGGGATAAAGATCAGTTCAGAACGGGAGCCATTTCGCGCTGCCGAACCGCCAAACTGCCGAACCACAAGCCAAACCCTGCTCGCCGAAGGCCTCCAGAACGCTCGGAACTAGTCGGATCCTCGAGCCCATCCGACCGCAGCGCCGCCGCGTACATCCGGGACCTTTCTACGCTCGTCGCTCGTCGGTGCCTAATCCCACTACCCCTTTTCGGTACCACATACTGTACATAGCTTGGCCGTCTCACCTGCCTCGTCATTTCTGAAACGACGCCTGGAGAAAACAAATGAGCTCTTCTCTGCACGCACCCTCACCGCCGAAAAAAGTAGCGATAGCGATACTGCGTACCATCCTTAGCGGATCCCTCTTGTAATCCTGATCGAGAGAATAGGAAACACCGTGCTTCTCGTAGAATTTTGTCTCCAGAACAAGATTAAGCAGGCATAATAAGATGAAGCGTTTTCCGCGGGGTTCTCGACGAAATATCCATTACCGTCCGAACGAACGCAATAAATATATAGACTCTCAAATGTGCAGAGCAAGATCGCTGCGGCTGCGACGTTGACGACCCATGTTTATGGATGATGTCTAGAGGGGTCTGAAGGGTCCGTGCATTGTGCTTGCGTGTTCGAATCTCGTCGAGTCGACCGACCGGTTCAAGTGGAAGTTCTTAAGAAACGTCGGATCATTCAATTAGGCGGTGCGTGCCTCCGCGACTGAATGGAATCCGCTCTGAATATTGCTCGTCGCGCAGAACCTTTCTCGGGATCTCGTTTCGTTGAAACGATTTGCAGCGGTGCTTTCCACTCTTCAAGTGGAGCAGAAAGAATTGCAATCCCGATGGGTCTTTCCTTGCACCATATAAATACCTCTTCACAAATGAGTTTGTCTTGTTCGGAATTGAATTTTCTCCGATTCATACGAGCTCGTCAGAACTCCTAGATGACCATCGGGCGGAAAAATAGAAAATATGCAGACGTTCACTGCACGACACAGTTAACGTAAGCACAATATCGGCGCTTTCTTAAAAAAGAAAAAGATATGCTGGGCACTGATTACCACCACAAAATGTTACCATAAAAACTAGTACCCACCAAGGGCACGTCCCACCGAAAAGACAAATTTGTAGGACATCCTTTCAGTTCAGTTGCGAGAGAAAGGAAGCGAACACGCCAATTGGTTGGCAGTATTAACTATAGTGCGTGTTTTACGGCGCTGTCTATATATTTAATAATTTATTATACCTCAGAGCGCCCTGATGGGGCATTCTTTAAAGAAGAATACAAATATTATGGCAAGAAAAAAAAAAAACACGAGTAAGAAAGCACTTGATGGACACGTACTATATCTATGTATATATATACATAGTACGTGTGCATCAAGTTATTTCTTGCGCTATAATGTTTTATAAGTTTTCTATATAAAGAACTTTAAAAAAATGGTAAAGTCAAAAACATGAAAGCAAATCCGCACACATGCTTCAATCCGGAGGACAAGAAAATAACAATTCACAAACAGATTTGAATGATATCTCATCTGAAATGTCAACTATATTCGGCGCAGCGCATTCCAGCATCCAAAGGCAAGCTGTAGTGGGGAGTTTCGGAATTTCATATTACGACCGTTAGATAGGATAATTTTATTAAAATGATCGTGTCTAGGGAGGATGCGATGAGCAGTAAGTAGCAACCGGTCTTTCAGGGACGCATTAAGATATTAAATGTAAGGAACGAATGCAAGACGGAAATATTCTTGCGCCTATAGAATATAATGAAGGTAAGTTAGCTCGTGTATAATGAATGGCTTTTAAATATAAAGTGCACTCCTTTTCTATATCCTTTATATTTTGTAATAAGAAGATCCTGGTGACATTGACCTAATCAAGTTGTTTATTCGTTAGAAAAATACCTAGCTAAAATAATAAAAGCGCAACACTGATAAATTGCACAAAAGGTCATTTCGCGTTAGCAGTTATGCCTTCATCTAAATTGAGTCGTCCTGCTACACCAACCTTGACTGTCCATCTATGCCACTAAATGCTGCAAATACGCAAGGGCATTAGCGGGTCAAAACAAAAACTGGCGCAGAATTTATGCAATACAAACAGACACCCGGCCAATCAGATAGCATGCAGCGCAGGCTCGACGAAGCTGAAGATGTTGATCAGGACCGACCAGAGTTCCAGCAGCGGAAATAGCAACCCAGCGTACAGTGATGGGAAGGCGGCAGAAACGGCAACACACAACAGCAGCATCTTGTAGCGCGCCTTGTTTGTTTGCGCAGAGGCCAGCAACCGAGCGATGGAGCACGGGCGACGCCAGTCATTTGTCTCGACACGGTGCCTGGCTCGGCGTGTGAAGCACTGCTCGAAGCGCGATTTCACGGCACAAGGGATCCTCGAACTCGGACAGGACAAGCGGGGAGACTGTGCCGGGATCATCAGAGGTTGCTATTTTCTGTTATCATGATTCTACGATAAGCGGCCCCAGCTCTCGCCATCGCGGTCCATTGTCAATACGCGAAACGAGCGGATCCATCCGCCGTCGCGTGCGTACGGTTACCGTGTATTATCTCTGGCATACGCACGGATACGGATAGACGTCGCTGGCTGGGCCCCCGCCGAACTACGGTTGTGGGCGCGCGAGTCCGGGCTTTGTGGGGTAACGAGACATTTTTCCGTGCTCACCGGTGAGGTAGAAGGGTGTAGGACCGTCTTTTCTCAGAGCGGCGAAACCCGGTGTTCGTTTGCCTGGAACGTCTCGGGTGATTTCGAGGAATCATTGTCGAGGGTTCGCGTCGTTCCGGAAGTAATCTAACCGTTTGTTTGTTTGTTTGGGGTAATTGCGTTTGGAATGAGGGAGGTGGAAAGGGACGGAAGGGAGCGAGGATGTCTTTATTTTCTCTCTTTTTCTAGATTTTGTTTTTATGACTGACTGCTACTATGAGCTGCCAAACGCACCAGGAAATAAAGCTGACCGCTGGATGCCCACCGCAATGTGTTTAGTTATTCCGAGGCACTGATGCGTGTCCCATACTAACTGCAGCGAGCTGCTTATACATTTTGTTTAGTGATAAGCATATATTTTGACATTGAAATATAACACTTTCCATGTACAAAAATAACATTGACAATCATGGTGGCATGAAATGTGCGTTGCGGAAGCACTGTGGAAGGTTGCTGTCAGCGGACGCAGTCACTGGAGCCGGTGAATGCCACCTGCACTTAACTCCGAGCGTACTCTTTTAACTGAAAATGAGTCTCGTTGTTATTATATTGTTTAATATTTCAGCAAGAGCTAGCGTTAGGGAAAAGACGAGGAAGCGGGCACTCAAGGGCGAAGCAGCGCGCGCCCGCAGCTTGTGAACAAAGATCTCGTCGCTCAAACACCAACCATACCAGTCTTTAACCCTCATTAAATCGTATCTTTTTCACACCCTCACAAGAAAGATAAAAAATGTAAATATTTATATTTTCTTACCACGTCAAGCCAGAACGGCTACATGCATCTGCCAAATCGCTCGTAACGTGCGTGGTCCTTTCACGAAGCAGTGTTTCCGAACAAACGCGCCGTGCCCGAAAGCCGCACTGTTGACTTCCCTGGGCGGCATCGCGTGACCGGATTCTATTTCGCTACAGCTACGGCAATTCGCCGTGTCGTGTCGTTCGTGTGTTCGGCGCAGGGTGCAGAGCACCGATGTGACTCGTTATCGGCCACTGCTTAATTAAGCGGAAAGGCACGTCCGTCGCTGACCTCGACTGGTCGGTAGGCCCTGGGGGCCCAAGCACGCTGACTGCATATTTCCCAGCGCGTCATCCCTAGTTGCGGTCTCATTTTAGGCTTTCTGATCCCGGTTTATCAACAATCGATGAAATCACAAGAATTAGCGCCACCAAATATTTCAGGTATCAGAATGATCTGAGCTAATAAAGGCATTCCTTACGTGTGCTAATGCTGTTTTTTTTTTTAATTACCCTCAGGAACTTCCGACGTTTTGTGCTTTTCATCAAAGACACCAAAAACAATGCTGTTAGGTTTCAAGCCAGCCTGTTGGTTTAGTGACCATTGCACCCCATTGGGCTACAGGATGTGTCTTTATGTATTTATAGTATTTTGCAGTTATTTATTTGCTACGCTTCTTATGCTGTGTATGGACATACGAAACTGAATAGTTAGGAAATTACATTTCAAATTGTGCAGAAAACAAGAACCATGTCTCAAAAAAGAATATATATATTTACATATACATATATATATATATATATACAGGGTGTTTTACGAAAGGTGGACAAATTCGATATTGCGAAAACTACGCGTCGCAACAAAAAAAGCCTTGTGTCGTTTTGGTCCTGGGCCAGGGGCCTATTTAGGAACATTATTAAAGTCCGGGATAATTGAGTTGTTAATTATTTTTGCGTAATTAACTTTTTTATTATTGAGCTTAACGGCATAATTTCAAATAGAGAATTGCTCAGCGTCATCAAAAAACACTAAATCAACAAATTTTTGAACGATAGAAGGCCGGCTAAGCATTTTACGGCTTTCTGAAAATCCGCACAATTTCGACGGGTTTTTAAGTTTCGGTTTGCTAACGGAGCGCATCTGGGCATCGGCGGCACCGCGCCCCGTGGAGAGATAGTGCAACCAACCTCTGCTGCGCTGTCATCGCGCGACGCAGCAGAGGCTGGTTGCAGTATCTCTCCACAGGGCGCGGTGACGTCGGGGCCGAGATGCGCTCCGATAGCAAATTGAAACTTAAAAATTTAAACGAACATACCTGATAGGGCAAAAGAGCCTGCAGGCTACAAAACGTCATCTATCAGCTCGCTGCCCCATCTGTAAATGCAGTGCAGCTTTCAGCAGTGTTACCATCCTCGCAGGAAGCAAAAGCTCGTATGAACGAGAAAGGCTTGAAATGATGGCCATCGAAGAAAACGAAGCAACACGGGTCAGCGTGCCTTCCATCAACCTAAACACAAAAAAATATTTCCGGTGTTTTGCGTTGAGCTGAAATGCAGATCATATAAAACTAAATTGTATCTAAGGAAAAAGACGCAGATAGTCAAGGTATACAAAGAGGAATAAGTATTAAACCAAAGTTGGTGGTCCTGAGTTATCTGTCTCTTCTTATGTCTCTGTACATTCACATTTTTCCTCTCTTAAGTTTAAGGTGGCCTTATCTGAGTATCCTACTATCCTATCAGAAGTCTACATTTTGACAAGATTTGTTTGATTGTAGAAGCGAGAGTTGTAAAAAGCTAAAATAACTTGCTAGAGCTGTCGGCACATGTAAAATATTTGGTTTCGCCCAATTTCTCTATCATTCCTCATAAAAATTTTAGATGGACGTATCCATAGGCTTTTAATTCTGATGAGAAAATTTAAGGAATTCATTTAATTGTGATTTCAGATTTTTTGAAAGTTAATATTTTGGACTTGTGTAGGAAACGCCTTATATATACACATAACATCCGGACTACGCATGAACCTTACCTTGTTCAATTTTGTGTTAAATCAATGCCAAAGAATAGTCGGACAAGGTGCCAATAATTATTTAATTAATAGGCATACAAACGAAAAAGACCAACCTTCGCCTCTTAAAGATAGTACTTGAAACATTTCGTCTTGTTAAATTCACGTATTCTATATGTCCAAGCCATATATTACATCTTAATTTCATTGATGTTTTAGACCAGGGGTCTCCAGACACTGGCCCGAGGGTCAAATTTGCCCCCAAAGGTCTTTTAACCGGCCTGTGGTTGGCCGCGGTACTTCCAATGAAGCCCGACCTGCGATTTGCTTTCAGCAAATCCGCTGCTACCGGCGCAAAAATAAGCGCGCATAAAGAAACTGTGTCTCAAGGCGCATGAACCGAGCAAAGAGAACTACCAGAAAAAAGGAGAAATATGCCTATCGATAAGGCGTGTACTCTGGTCATAATATTCATTTGGCATTGCCATCACCAACATCAACATTCTTATTCCCGTTTCCTATCTGAGTACCAACGTACGTTAAAATTCCTTTTGAGTTCCTATATATATATTTTACGCTTAGTGTGTTTGACCACATGTTAAACATGATCAAATTCGAGGCCCCAACGATTTGCAGAGAAGGTGTGCACTGACTAGCTAAGAAGCCAAGGAAAATCTTATTGATGAGCTCGTGTGGTTTTTCCAAGGTGAATTAACACATCTGCGGTGCCAATAATGGTAATAAAATATAAAATAATTTATGAAGATGAAGTGCCCGTTGTCCATGACTATGAGCCCCCTCACAATATATATAATATTATAATAAAAAGACAACATTATAGCATAAAAATATAAAAATAAATGAAATTAAAATAAATATATATAATATGGTCACAGGTCTATATTTTACTATCGATGTTCGTGCCCTACGTACCTGTAAGCACGTTATAGCACACTAAAAGTTTCGCAGCACTTTGTGGGTTTGAAAACACTCAAAATAGCAAGGGTAACTAGCTCTGTAAATGATATTTTATTCTTTGAGGCCAACTTTACCGGACGTCAAGTATTTGTAGGCGTTTTCCATTTTTCAAGACTTTAGAGCACGTGGACATTTTAGAAAGATGGACCAAGAACTAGCTCATTGGTACTCCATTAACATTCCAAAAAGATAACAAAACATTTCTTTTTTCAAGGTGCACAAGCTACTGGCTTATCATTTTACTTATATTCTGCGTAGTACGCGTGTATAATTCGTAATCTAATCTTCCTGAGTGTTTTGTTTTTGCCGATGATTTTGTTTTTCTTCATTTGCGTGCCTTCTGTCGATGTCGTCAATTTAATTGCATCTGTGGGATTTTTTGTTCTCTATTAATGCGCAGAAACGCCCCTGCAGTGACAGTGTGGCACGTTTTCTGGAAACTAGGGACGGCTCGACACGTTTTGTGAATCCACTGTATATGTATCGCGATTGCAGGGAAGCGATTTTCTGCTTTAAAATCAGGCGAGTATTTGAAACGTGTTTTTATCGGAACCGACACTGCTCAGCCGCATTAATTTTATTAATGACAATATTAGTTTAGAACGGTATCACACATAACAGTATAAAGAAATGCAAACGTAGATTTTTCTATTAAAATCACGAGGGACGGCAGACTATGATGATGATAGTGTCGCCTAATGCGGAGGTAGCGTAATGTAGCGGGAAGTACGCGAACGATCGTAGCGGAGTCCCATAACTAAGTTGACCTAGAAACGCAAGTTCACAATAGCTATGCCGCGCTACTGAATAATTTTAGATAAGTTAGCCGCTGTTCAGACTTCAGAACCATTGTTACAATCATTTTACACAAATGAAGAAAGTGAAAATTTCTTTGCTTTAAAAGACTGCATGGGTTTTGACAAAAACCGACTTCCGGGAAATTGATTATTAGTGCTTTAGTTGATTACTATCTCTCTCGTTTTGCAGTCATTGTGAGCGCAAGAAACATGGTACCTTGTTGTACTAAGCCCAAGTCGTTTGCATCGCCCCTTCTTTGTCCTAAAGCAATCCAACAGTGAGGCAGATGCATTGTGTTAACGGTGATAGTCGAATCATAGACCTAACCCTTCACTGTGGTTATCAAACAGGTCGTGCCAGAAGCAGTGTAGTCGTTAATATTCAAGCTCTTGGTTGATTAGTTTTGATGTAAAATTCGCATGGGAAAACATACACAGATTTGCATGGGAAAATCGACTACATAAGGTAAAAAGAAATGTTGAATTCAATTTGAAATATGAAACGCAGCTCTACGATCTTGTACATGCGCCTGCGCCGACTGCTTGAAGACAGATACGCACGATCAAGCTTCTGAACTCACCGTACCGTTCAATGTATAAATAATGTATGAAGGGTTTAATTATGGACGAAACTACGCGTTTGAGTGCCTTATAATATATTTAGGTGCCGCATTTTACCCATCCAACTAGTTTTTTTTTCGTCAAAATGCTTTGGCAGTCTGGTTTGAGACTTACAATTAGACATGCGTAATACGTTTGATGTGTCCTAGAATTTTTGTTGTTTTCACCCTGAACAATGCTGGCGCAATTTCTTCGGAAGAAGGGGGAAAGGGGAGACCAAGAAAGTACCAAAAAATACTGACTCTAGGAATAAGCTTTAGGTCTTGTGTTTTTTTACGCGTGTGCAAAGGGAAGCGTTTTTTTATTTTTATGACAGGTTTTAAACTTTTTGGGGGGAATGTAGTTGCTAAGAGACAAAATGTGCTTGTTTCCTTTATCACAGTGTCCTTGGAGGTTTTAGGGTTCACGGGATTACACTGAAAGGTTAATAAAATATGAATAACCGGAGATTACGGCCGTCTGTGACAAGATTGATAGAGTGGTCTCTATAGGGTCTAGACTCTAGACGATCTTCTGTTAAGTCTTACACTCGCCCTACCTCGAACTGAAGAGTTCGACGGAACATTTTTGTTTAATATCTCCGTCTTTTGTTTTTCTTCTGTTTTTTGTGGAGTGCTTTACAAATGTACTAAAACGCCGGATTTGGGGGAGATTTATTATTATTTATATGTCCCTCGCATATACAGCACTATAGGTTCACCATAACAGTATGTTCTGCTTGACCTAGAAGATTTGTTGCCCTGAAAATTATTTGCAGATTAAATTGTCACGAATGACGAGGTGACAAACAAGGAATAACTGAGGAAACTGGAACGTTTAATGGGGGCGAACTTGTGCCCAAAACAAAAAGGGAATAGAAAATAGTAACACAGCGTCGCGGGCGTCGAAGTCGGCGTAGCAGCAGAGTCGAACGCTTGGGCGAGACTGAACTTGGCTCGCCACGCGAAGCCCCTTATGTACACGCGTAGGCTTTTGGAATAGTCGGCGTAGAAGGTTCGACGCGTAGAACATTCGGATCTAGAACAAACAACAATGTTCTCGAATTCACCAGAACATTACTTTAGAGTCAACAAAAATGCGTCCCCGCGGCCAGGAATCGAACCCTGGCTTTCTACGTGGAAGACGCGCGATAACCGTTAGGCCACGAGCGCGCTGCCTGCTTGGTCAGCTGCGCTCGCGGCAATATCTAGGGAAACGGTGAAAACAAAAAAAGTAGCAGCCAAAACGACAAGTTTTTTGTATCCTGCACGCTACAGAGGCAACAACAACAACAAGAAAAAACAGAAAACAAATAACTCGTCCAGTAAACACTGGAAATAAACATTTTATCCACATAACATACGCATCATCCATTTTAAGAACATAGGCCGACTAACTTATTGTCATCGAGTTGACCACCTATACTCTGTTCACCACCAGGCTGATAGGGTGGTGCAAGCTAGATGGTTGTTGGAACAGACATTCATTAATTTTTTGCCACGTCATCGCGCGTCCGCCCACATCAACAAAGTAGAGGGGCTTTAGAGCGATAAACTGGCAGCTGAAAGTGACCCTCAATTGGCCGCCGTCATGTTGCACATTTTTGGCCACTAGATACGGGGCCTTATAGTTTTACGTCTAGATTTTAACGAAGAGCACTCGATGGTTCCGGCGATTGGGCCTTCCAGTCTGGCCCTTCCTTTCCGCTGTTTCGCTGTCTCGTTTGAGAGGTTGGACGAGGAATTACAGAGACAGGCACATAATGCGTTTATCTGATATGCATATACGAGTGTTTAAGAGATAACGATCTTACATTGGCTACTTGAGCGCGTGAGACAATATTTTATATGAGATTAGAGAAAGATCTATTTAAAATTTACAATTAGCCTTAAAGGCAATACGTAATAGTTTTACGTTTGCGTCGAATCCGCTTGTAAAATGCCGGAAATCAGCCTCGAGCACTGAAACGCCCCTGCAATTTTATTTTGATGTGCGAAAACCACCCCGTTTTTTTTTCTTTCAGTGTAAACGTTTGTTGTAAAAAAAACGGACTGTTATTTTTATATTTCTGATCGATTACAATAAAATTAGCCAAGAATGGAAATCTGAGATGTTATATGAGTAAATTCTGAAGTCTCTACGACAGTTAACCATGAGTTTCTAGTGACACTAAAAGACTTCGAATTTGTTGTCTCAACATATATATTTGCGTCGCAGCACGAAAGGCGTCTGGTTATAACCATGGTCAAACTGTCACATTTAATGCATTGATCCTCACCTCCACATTAATCCATAGGAATGTCGCGGCTAACAAAATGCGCTCAGCCTCTAAATCCTCGACCCAAACTCATACTTTCGAATATGCTACACGCCAGAACAACAGCCGCTTCTAAAACCGATGGACGTCCATAATAATTGAATGCATAGCAACTGTGGTCGACGTCTGCACTGCTCAGACGAAGCATAGCCAAGCAGAAAGAGAGGGTAAACAATAATTTTGAGAAGTTTTCAAATCCTCTCGAAGAGATGAAGGATTTTTTTTTTTCATGTTAGTATTGAGCTGGATCTTCTCGGCGCTTCGTTAAGGCAATCCATTCAGACGTCCACAGGAGAAGCCAGTTCTGCCTGAGGCGGGGTAGGTTGTATTTTCGCCGGCCTAAAGACGCTGAGCGGTTGACCAGTGTCCTAATCTCTTGGATGGAGGGTGCATCTTTCCTCTATTGATTCCCGTTAAATGAGTTAAGAGGGGCCTGTCAGCCAAACCTGGGGCTGCATGGTAGGAGACCCCGGGGATCGGGGCTCACGCACGCCGGCAGCAGCAGCGGCTGGGAATCCTAGTCAGTAGAGGCTCCCTTCTCAGACTGGCTTTCGGGGTCCTCTCCCCCGAGTCGGGAGCTGAGGGAAGTCTTCTCGTATTTGTCTGCCTTTGGGGAAAAGTGCCGACTCGGGCGTGTGCTCTGCCAACTTTCTACAACCAGAAACTCGTCTGAAGAAAGGTCTATTATCAAGGGGTGCCGTTGTTTCTTTATTATCTGAGGTTTCATTGCTGCTTACTTCTCGCTTTTTTTTGTTTTTTGTCGGTTTCTGTAGCTGAATGTGGGCAGAATGCCTTCGCTTGTTCCTTTGACGCTGCGGCAGCTGTGGTTCAAACCTCAATAGCAGTAAAACTCTTGTCTGCATTTAACAGTATGCTCGACACGGACAGAGTTGATTGAAGGTTTGAGAAGAAACTGCCGGCAGCATTGGTGCGCAACGAACATTATTTTCTCTAGTATGCCTCGAGGTCACCCAGCTGCTCTTGACAATCTATATTTATTTATTCATTTATTCATTTACCCTAAGGGCCCTTTCGGGTATTACATAGGGGGAATTCATACAAAAAGAACACGTTGAGAGTAGTGATACACAAAAATATACAGAGAAAGCCGCGGCACACAAAAAAGCAGTACATATAATCATAAAGTTCAATTGCTGCACTTCAATGCTAACATTATACAAATACATAAAGAAAACGAACGACACACTGCAAAACTATGGCTTATCTGCGACGAGGGGCAAACATGAGTATGTTTTTTGTGAAATGAAAGGAACCAGGAGATTTAAAAAAGACTGATAATCCTGTGTCACTGCAATATCATACGGTAAGGCATTCCATTCAGAAACGGCAAGGTTAAAAGGAGAGTATTTGTATAGGTTAGTGCGTGCAAAAATTGGGGTTACTTTGTTGGGGTAGTCTAGCCGTGGGAAGATACGGTTAGCTGGAACAATGTGTGTTTGACGAAAAGGTGTAGAAGAGTGATATATTTTATGAAATAAAGAAAAACGGGCGATTCGCCTTCTGTTCTTGAGAGATGTTAAATTTAAGGACTCTTTTATACTTGTTATACTACAGGTGGTTGAATAATTGCGTGTTATAAACCGGGCTGCTTTATTTTGGAGAGACTCTAATTCAATAACTAGATAGGCTTGGTGGGGATTCCAAATAACTGACGCATATTCTATTTTGCTTCTTACAAGGGATGTATATGCCATTAGTTTTGTTTTTGCGTCAGATAAAAACAAGTTTCTTCTCAGGAATCCCAGGGTTTGATTAGCCTTTCGTAATATTGTCTCAATATGTAATTTCCACGATAACTCTACTGTGAGGGGAACACCTAAGTACTTAAATGATTGCACCTTTTCCATATCTACACCATTAATTTGATAAGTATGCTCGGGAGTGTTGGTTTTTGTATTGAACGTCATATGTTTCGTTTTATCCGTATTTATCTGCATTTGCCAATCAACACACCACAGTGAAATTTTGTCTAGATCTGCCTGAAGTAATGCGCTATCAGAGGGGAAGATATAGTCCGGTAAATGACGCAGTCGTCTGCAAAAAAACCGGATCGTGGACTGAATGTTTACGTGAATATCATTAATGTATAATAAGAAAAGGAGTGGCCCAAGTACTGATCCTTGCGGTACACCAGATTTTACGGCTATTGGTGGAGAAGTTATGTTATCGATAACGACACACTGACGTCTATTTGAAAGAAAGTCTGAGATCCATTTAATGACACCCGTTTCTATATTAGCATCTGTCAGTTTTTTTTTTCGTTTAGCTACTCCTATCCAACCAAAAGAACAAAATAAAGCAAACATATTGAGGGAGGAAAAGAAAGACGATACACGTAATTTCAAAAAGACTCTGACATTGAAAGCCAGCGTAAGTATTAAAAACGGGATTGTTGATCAGCTGGATTTTATGCGAAAGCTGTCATGCTCGAGTGCGACGACAAAAACATTACACACGAGCCAAGCCATCACAAAATATACGCAGCCCATAACTGACAAGGTATAAGCATCCAAAAAAGGGCGTTTTCAGTCATAATTAAGTGTACGTACTTATAGTTAGGCGTAAACATTTTTTAACAATCCAGATTGATTGAATGGCTCAGTAAAAATAGTGCCCCGCACCATGTGATTCGCAGCCTAAAACCTTTGCATGGGGCCACGCCGGTTAATTTTTGTTTTTCTTATTGTGCACAGGACCAGCATTGTAGACGCTCCTCCAAAACAAGAACGAAAGCTCGTTTCAGTAGTTAAGAAGGAAAATGTTCCCGTTATACTTTATTGTTGAAACATGTCGTTACACATGTGTATTGTAATGAAATATTGTGCTGGTAATCCATAAATGAAATAAGGCAAGCCTGTGCACATATGGACATGGAACTACTTGTGAGTCCCTACGATCAGATATGTTCCAGTTTGTTTTCGACAATATTTCTAACATTTACCCATCCCTTGAAGTCGGAGGCTTAAACTGTCTACAATGAAAAGTCTAAATGCCTACTAAATTGGTGTAACTTGTAGATAAATACACAAAATAAGAAAGGGAACACCGTTCCTTCCTCCCTTCCCTCAAAAGCGTAATGAGTTTCTCTTTCAGTTCCACCAATGCAAGATGCAACATCAGCGTTCTTTCGTTCCTCCTAAAAGGAACCCATTCCAGGAAAGTGGTTCCTTGGAACGCCGTTCCATACAACACTGCGCAAAACACACAATGGGGTTAAACATCACAATAAGCTTAGGGCCGTTAATATTGTTTAAAGCTTTTATCTCAAATAAAGCCTTGTGCCACGAGGAAAAAGTGAAAGACAGCGCAAATAGCAGGACCAAGTATGACTCAGGGAAGCCTGCGTGAATTGGCGACCATGGGCGCGCGCACCCGGTTCCCGAATGACGAACTACAGCTCCCCACGTGATCCCACAAATTCATGAGGCAGATTATAACGCAATAATGGATAGCCTAGCAGGAATATTACGTCTTAATCGAGCACAACAGACGTTATATAGATTAGCGAGTGCGATAAAACTCCTGCCGTCGCGATTAGTTTAGTTGCCCCATCGGCTTCTCGCAATCCAAGAGTAAGATCTCAAAGCACTATACATACCTTAGAAAAAAAGAGCAAAACTTAAAGTATTTAGGAAAAGGATAATTACATTCTTCTTCGCTCATTTCAATTACGCAGCCCGCCTTGACTGCAAAATCCTCCCCGAGCGGTTTGGAAACGCTTGTCCGAGAGAACGCTTGCCCATCGCGCTGTCCACGCTGTCGCATTCTCGCGCTGCCACCGACGTCCTAAAATACTGGATCCGCCATCACAGCAGAGACGGCTATTTCAGCTGCCTCGAGGGCTGTCCACGACTATAGACGGCGGCTGAGACCCCATTCCAAGGCAAAAACAATTCTCAGCCTGCGAGCATCAAGGCCGTCGTTCCAACAACGTAAACACTGTAGGCGCCAAGGCCATTGGATGTTCGCAAATATGTATTTCCTAGTACACATAAGGTACTTGGAGAACCCGCTGAATCTTCTCATTTAAGCGTACCTTCTCCACTTCTGAATAAATTTAGACCTGCCTTGATCATTCTGATGAACCGGGTGAGCGCGTGAGTGTATCGTGTGTGCAACAAATCCAAAACCAAGCAAAGCTCCCTTACCGAAGCGTATTTAAACGTAACGCGTGCATAATGGACTCACGACACATTCTGCGCTCCCCGGGTTTATCACAATAATCTAGGGATGTATTTTTTTCTATCTGTTTGCTTTTCAATATTCACAACATACAACCACATCCAAAAATACTTTAGGGAGCAAAAAAAAAAAGAAAAAGAAGAGGACATTCTATAAATTCTTTTTTTTCCTTCCCACAAACCTTTTTCCTTCGAAATAGCGTATTTTATATTCCCGTGCGTACATGCGCTTCGCGTGAGCATTTCGTTTTCGCTGAAAGCTGTAGCATCGTGCTTTCTAGACTTATTTGGGAAACAGGATTTGTCACTTTGTGTTCATTATTAGCATACACCTCTGTCTGCGTACAATGACTTGAGCCGAAGCAATGAAGAGACATCTTACGAATATCGTTGGAGCAGCGACAGGAACAAAAGTGAGTCAAACCCTTCAGGAACTCGCGCCATATAAATGGCGGCCGAGAGTGGCCAGCCTCAGCGCCTGCGTATAGTTTCGACACGCCGCCAGTACATGGTTAAAAATGTACGCAGGGTCTATTACAAAAGAGTACACTGGTGCAGTGTAGCCTCGCTACAAATGAAATTTATACCTTTATAACAAAAAATATGTACCAATGAGTAAGGTACCATATGTAGCTGGATCCAGATATTTCCATTTTTCATCCTAGATTTGCATTTTTATACTTAGGTCTTCTTCCCTTAAATACGTCTCGGAATGTGAACACAGGGAATGCTCAACCTTTTATGAACACGGGCGGATATGCTTCTTTGTGGCTGTTGTTTAAAGTAAATCATAGCTCGTTTAACAGGTGTGGCACTTGAGTATTTAAGAACTCGAAACAATGCGCACCAGAAAGGTCAGAAGCGTAAAGCGTCACCCGCATGGAGCGTTTCTGTGCGCGATTTGCGCGCGTCGACGTGAACTCGGCGTCATTTCAGACGCGTGCCACCTCGTTTTTGTCAACGCACTTGTTTCTCGTAGGGTCCTTAAAAAGCTCACGCCTTGCGCCGACGTCGGAAGTAGGCGTCTGTTATCACCAATGAGAGCCATGCAAACATTCACGTTAATTTGACGTTTCCGTACTTCGCGCTGTGCGCGGTCGTTATGGTTGTGCCTGTTTGCAACACGTTGTTGGACATCATGTGGACAAGACTGCGTTCAGTGTAGTATCCACTTTTTTTCTGTTTTAAAATGTACTCCAAACGTCGAGGACGTCATATTGAATATAAGGACACCGACTTGACATATAAAAGAAATGAATGATGCGTTTCGCCTTCCATGCGAGAGACATCTTCAGTAATAACAGCAGCAATGCAATGGTCTATCTCGACACAGTTCTACGTATCGGAAATTTCCATGCACGCTTCGGGGAGAGGACCGCGGTTATTTTTGCACGATGACGTGTCCCCTCGGATGAACCACGATTCTAGCAATTTTCCGTGGCCCCGCATGTCCTCCCTCGCCAAGGTCATGGGGGCCGCGAAATAAAAAGATTGACCCATTGTACAAGTATGGTCCATTAGTTCAGTTATCAGGCAAGTCGTGTGTGATGCGTAGGCGATATCACGCTTGCGCTCTTTCAGTGTTTTGCCACATGGGACCCACCCAGGTTGACGAATCTTGCATTTGTGCCTGCTTCCGCAAAAGCGCGCTTCTAAACATGAACAACTTTTTCCTCTGCTCCATAACAGAGGCTGCGGCGAGTTTCAGACCACAGTAAACTACCGAGGCAAAAGTGCGAACGAGCCACAGCCTCCGTTGGAACCAGCGCACGAGTTCATGCGAACGTACGAGTCTGCGAGTGAACAACAGCGCACAACACACCACTGATCACCACTGATGACGCGGCTGACTCAGCATGCAGTTTTGTACACTGGGATATTAGCGCGGTTTAGGCAGCTTTATTTACAACCTAAAAATTAAAGACCACTCTGATATGACATGCAGGCTTATTTTAATCATTTATTTATTAATTTAACGATTGTTGCGTTATATCTGCGTTAATAATTTTTACGCGTGCGGCAGTTTGTGTAGTCTATCAACATTGAGAACGCTCCAAGAGCGGGAGCCGTCTCTCGCTCCATGCAAACACGTCTGCATCCGCGCACGCGCACGCGTTCGTCGAGTGTCTTGTTATCGCGAAAACAAAAAGCGCTTTATGCGTGTTACGCTTAAAAGTCAGAACCCCGGAAACGCTAGTGTCTGATAAACGAAAGCATAAAGGCCAGCGCGTGCAATAGACAAAGCCTGAAACCGCGATAATATCATCATAACATGCAAATAAATGCTTGTTAACAATCGAGAGAAAAAGATCGCGAACTATTGGGAGAACGCATTGAGGCAGGCGAAGTATTGTGCGGCCAATGGAAATGGCCTCATCTCTATGCACGCGGCACTGCATCTTGCAACCATCGTAAAACACGCTTAAAATTCTTACCCCCCCCCCCCCGCACCCCGTTCTAATACGAAACCAGACAAGCGAACCCCCCCCCCCCCTTCTTCTTTTACTGCTTCGACGCTTCCGTTGTGTGATGCTCCTCACATACGCAGAGGGGCCGCAGTGAGGACTGAGAAAGGAAATGAACGCTATAGTAGCCATCTAGTCGCTGCATCGTGCTCGTTGTGTTCTGTGTTGGCGTCTCGTGCGGGGTTCCACCGAAACTGGCGCGTTGTTCTGTGTGGGGGCGCAGATAAGTGTTGCCTTAAATGAAAACCGAATCTACCGGAAGCATAAAATTGCCCTTTGACTGGAGAAAAACGGCAGCGGGGCTCTTCGGACGTCGGAATAGCTCTCCCCGACTTGGATGAACGTAGCGGCACATGAAATTGCTGCTTGGGAGTTCGGTCCCGATGCTTTATTGTGCGGATGCTGAAAATCTGGCGTCGCACTCGCTAGACGGGTAATAGTTTGTTTTAGTCTCAAGGCTTCGTGGTGCCTTGGATGGGCGTGTGTTTACTGATACCACTCAAAGTGCTGTACTTATATCATCACCCCCCGCATTTGAGTAGACTTCAAAATTGCGAGTGTTGTTTTGAAATTTGTAAGTATGTTTTTTTGGAATGCTATTCGTATAACATGCTTCATCTGAAATATTTTCAAGAGAAGCAAAATTATGTGGAGCGCAAGTTCGTTCTGCTACTTTTGCAGTGGTTGTGGTGACGTCAGAACGCCGAGCTCTGATTGGCTCTGATTGAAGGATAGTGGGTAGACCTCGAAGCAAGCTCGCTTGAAGACTACCTACTACCCTTCAATCAGAGCCAATCATAATGTGGCGTTAAGACGTCACCAGAACCCCTGCAAAAGAAGCAGACGAACTTGCGCTCCGAATTCGAAGGAAAGAGTACTGCACGTTCTTTTCCTTGAACCGAAACTAATATAAGATATTGGGACAAAATAACAACGGCAACCATAACCAGGTGAGGTGAGGTGATCTGGAAAGGGGAAGGGGCGGTAGGGTTAGGGGTTTGGTTCAACTATAAGTTGTTTGTACAGATAAGAACATTGCATAGTCGTTCACACTCACGCCTTGTGGGATTTGCTAGCTACCAACAAACACAGGTACCGATAGAGTAACCAAAGGGTTGTCTCAACAGCGGCGGCGATCTCAAAGGAGCCGTCAAACCTAGTAGCGTGCGGTCCCCACATCTCCGCGGCAATATAGACGACGTTTAGGGCTACATTACCGCGGGTCGGTTCGATTAATTACCTCCGTCGGTGCCAGTGATCGTCTACCTTGTCTCACTCTCTCGGATATAGCGGAAGAGAAGACACACGTACCAGAGTAAGGACAGAGTCCAAGAGCATTTATTCGAACACTCTTAAAATGAACTACAATGTCCCCATCCAAAATGCCCCCGCGCCGGCAAGGTAAGAAAAGGTCCTTACCTACCAGACGCGGGGTTCCGGAGAGCCAAAACCGGGAAAGCATCGGAGAAGTCGCCGACACACATCCTATCTGTTTCGCGGTCAGCGGACGAGGTTCTTTCCCGAAAGCGGAATAACAAGAGGCGAAACCTCCTCGCCTGTCAGCAGTGATTCGCATCCGAGTGGGGGCGGAAAGAGGTCCCTCCGGGAGAGAGTGAGGGGAGGGCCCCCAAGCCAGGCGGCCCTCCGCCTCACGAACAGGTCGGAGCTCACGGCGAAGCCGGCCGAGCGTTCCGACCCGCGGCCGTTATCACATCCATCGAGGAAGGGAGACCACAAAAATCCCCACAGCCTTGAAGTTGAAGAGAATGTTTAACGGGTTCAAATATACGTATTACGTCCTATTATGCGTTTAGTTGATTATGGAGTTAAATCTTATTATAAATGGTAGCGTTTAGCAAAGTAAATAAAAAAACGTGCGAAATAATTATTGTTTAGTTAATTGTTAGCCTGCAGCATACGAATTCCGAAATCTGCGTTGTCTCGCCGGAATGCAAGCACCGTTTTGTGCGAGTCACGGCTGTACTAAAGAAATCTGGTTCGAGCTCGGCAGAGATCCAATGCTAGAAGACGGGCCCGACTCAATGAACATGTGCGACACTGCACCAATCAGCAGCAAACTTTGGCCAACGCTGCGGATGGGCGCCGACCAAAACGAAATGAGCGTTCTATCAGAGCGGGACAAGACGCCGCTCAGCCGGGGCTCCATCTGCATACAGCTGCATGTGTACCGCGAGGGTAAGAAAGCGTCACAGACGCACATCTAAATGCAAATCTTGAAAGCGCGCATGGCTTTCCGACCCCGTCTTTCGAGAACCCGAAGGGAGAATTCCTCCCTCTTGATCGCTTTACTTCTCGGTTCTTTCTCGCCTCGAATCCGTTTGGGAGACACTTCCGGTACGGGATATCGCCAACCCTGCCTGATTCCCCTGGGGTCCTCTCGTCTTTGCATCTCGCCTTGCTTTTCCAGCGATAAGGACAAGAATAATAACGCCAACAGACAAAGAGCAAAGAATAGTTAAAGATGTAGGCGGCAGAAAAGGCCATCTGAGCCTTCAAATATACTGCGATGAAAGAAGCGAAGGGATCTTGGCGTAATTTAGAACCACAAAGTTGTTGCCAGGCCAAAGAATTTCCCTTTCACGTCCTCTTCGTTTTACCACTTTACCTAGACCATTTTTCCCATTTTGTTCAATTTTTTCCCCTCTTCCTTTCTTCCGATGCTTGATTATATCGGTTTCGTTGCATAGGGCTGGGAGCAGGGGGTACGTTCCTCCTCCTAACTGTCTGGCCGTTCCCTACCCTCTTTTCCTCGGCCACCGTGCCCTGCTGCGGCGTTGACCGCGGCGTCTCCTGATGCTGCCCTGCTACGCCGGCGATTCCCTCTCGGCTTTCTCTGTCGGCTGTTGCCACGCTCGCTCGGCACTCCTTGCCACTTGCTGGAGCTGTTTTCTTCGCGGGGATGCAATAAGCACGCTTCCGAATTTCGATATGCCCTTGTGTTATTTTCTTCTAAGCGCGCTAGCTTTCTTTCGATCTTTGGCTGAACCTAGGTGCGCTTGACGCAGCTTTTAAATCGAATCGGTTTTTGGTAGAAAGTTGGCGAAAGGGGGATATACTTTATATCTGATGCGCGCTGTGTCTATGTTTCGGGCATTATTGTGGGCGCGCTGTATTTGCGCTTCTGCATCTTTTAGTTTGATGACTTTGTGACGGTGCGAAACTCAGGAGCGGTTTTGCAACGAAGGTCCTCCATTGAAGATACTAGGGATTTAGCGTTTGGTTCTTAAACAAGCTTAGAAACATTCGCGGATAATATTGTCAGGTAAAGTTATTCTCGAATATAGGAAACTTTTGTGAGGACCATCAAGAACTCAACTAAACTTTAATGGTAAACATACCCTACTGTAAGGCAATTCTGTAGCCTCTACAGTGCTAACATTAAAGGTGTGGTCCAGGTAATTTAAAGGGTAAAGTTACTTTTAGAACAAAAAAAAAAGAAATCTTGTTTTGGAGTATTTTTGCATTAAAAATCAACATCTACATACCTAAGATTGTAGCGATTCAGTACTGTTTCCCGCTAGAGACACTAAAGGAATGAGAACGGCAGGGCGTATTTTTTTTTAACATCCGATCTCCAGAACGCGCTCCATGCCTCCTTTCATGCTTTGGCTGTGCACCTAAAAAGAAATGCTATCGCATCTAAGAGATGTAAGATCCCCATTGGAGCACGTCCCCCTTTACGAGTGTCTATAGTGCTCGTTGTTACAGGGTGCGAGCAAGTCGCGTCAGAAAGCCGACCCTCTGGCCGTTGGTGACGTCGGCAGAGACTGGGAAACCAGGAGCATCGCCACTGACGGATGCGGCAGCGGAGCTTGTGTTAAATCAGTTTAATAATTGATTTAGCGCATACTTTGTTTCTGAGCTGTTTGAGATTTAGTAGGTATTGAAACGAAAAGAGTAACATTTGTAACGTCAACCTCCACCCTCCCCCCATACCGCTGCAGTACCAAACAATGGACCTTGGTATCGCAGTTACTCTTTTTTAAATGTCATAATAGTGGTTTTTAACTTATTTAAACATATACAAGAAAGGGCCAGGAAACGTAGTAAATATGTGGTGATCGTTAATTTTGAAGTTAAATATTAGAAAAAAAAACGCTAAGAACGATACATATTTTACATGTCCGAGAAATGAAAAGCAATACCTTGCTTACTGACTTTTAACCAGAAAGACGGTTCACGTAACAATTTGTACGGACATGTATATATACACGTACTTAAGGTAAACACAGGGTATTTCGTACTTTATAATATTAGGTAGGTCTGAAGTTGATCTGTAGGAGTGTGTCAGAGTATTTAGGAACAAGATGTGGAGAAATAATCTCGACGGAAATATAGAAGGAAGCTGGTACATTTCTTAAACAAGGAGGCAACACCAAACAAGGAACGTGACTGGAATTCGTATATCACTGACGTATGTCCTTTGATATTTTTTTTTTGTAGCAAGAAACGCTCTCATTCAGTCAATGTAAAAAAATCTCATTGCTCCTGTGCAGAGTCAGTTATACGCTTCCTTAAAATGCCAGCGGCATACATTTCCGTCTTAATCTTTCTTTCTCTCTCTGTCTTTCACCCTCTTTCTATTTCACCCTTTTTGAATTCTTTAATTCAATAAAATACACGTTTTTTTTCTCTTTCTTCATTACATCGCTTGTATGTGTCTACCTTTCTCAAGACGCTAATTAGGGACTTAATTAGCGGCTTAAGAGCGGCGAAGTTTCTATTCGAGAGAGCACGCGAGCCCCGGCTAATTAAGCAATTAAAAATTAAGGCACGTTTCTATTAGCTGACTCCCTTTCAAATACCATCAATTGCTGTAGAAAGACGACTCTTTCCTTTTCCAAAACAAAAAGTTAAGGAAAAGTTGAGGGTTTCCGCTTGTGTAGAGATTGAACTGTGTTGGATGGCCGATGGCACGACTTTTACTTTTTATCGTTTTTTGCTTTTCGCCTACGCACTCCGCACCAGTACAAAACATTTGTTAGTACCCGTGTCTGCCTGTCGATAGCGAAAAGCATTTGTCGTGTGCTGCGGCTATATTTCGCTTATTGACGACTCGAGCTGTATCACGTGCAAATGAAGACGGGAAATTTACTGTAAAAAATGTATTTTACCTATATTACGCTGTGAGCCCGTAAATTGTGCTTTTGTTTAGCGGGTGTCGCTTAGTTCATAATTTGGTGAAAAATTCTAGAAATGCACTTCAATTCAAGAGTAGCATCTTTATACATTCCGGGTTCCGTCACCAGTCTATCAGACATTTAAGAACGCACGAATCTATGTAAGGCCGCTTTATTCCAAACACTTGTCTTTAATGGAAGTAGGCAAGGTCTCCAAATTTAAAGCATTAGGCGTTTCCTCTACAAAGACAAGCTCCGGACCTCAAGTGAATTATTAAGAAGGTTTCAAAGATTAATTTCAGTCCACACATTGCTTAAGCTATTTAGATATTTAAATTATCTCTTGCTATCTCACCTATTTACATTGAAGATGCTCGAAGAGAACTTACATTATACGTTTTGATTTAAATTGAGAGACCTTGAACAAACAAAGTAATTCCTGAATTTATTAACAGAAAGTAATATTAAAGAACCGGTAGAGTCTGCTTTATCAAAACACCTGTGGATTGCTTTAAACAGATAATACAGATATATCTATAGCACTGGGAGCTTATGTTATTACTCTTGTGAATTCATAAAATGACATAGTGTAACGATAGATATAAGTTTGTTACTTTAGATTGAATTAAGAATCTTGTTAAATTTATCTCTTCTCTCCCCCCCCCTCTATTGTCTGTCTCCTGCGGCTCTCTGAACTCTTGATGTATTTTCCGCAGCTCTAACCCCATGTCATTCAGGCCACCCCTACTCTAGAAGGAAGCAGCAAGAAAAGCGCCGCTAATCAGAAAATGCCAGAGCTCGTGGTAAATGCAACAGATAACGAAGCAAGCTTTTAAATTCGATCACTGAACTTACGTTCCAGGACTAATCTCATTGAAGTATGTGAAATATATAAAGAAATATTTATTCATGATGAACACGCTATAATCATGAGTACTGCTCGCAGCCGGCGAACTCTGGAGTGCCATTATATGAGTGCAGTCGGCTTCGAATAGAGCTGGCTCGACGGAACGGCGGCCAGAGTTGCGAAAATCCTCATGGGGAGCCCCTGTCGCGATAAGCCGTTGAGAGCGAGGCTAGAACGGACTGCTGCTATTTCATGCATGGGGAGGTTGGTAGTAATGGAAAGCCGCGCATCCAGCCAACGAGAACTGATCGTAAACAAGGAAGATCACACAAACAAACATGAATGGCGTAATGATGAATCAGGACCAACAGCTCGCTACGCAACGAGAAGCGTCATGTTCACACTAGATGCGTAACTCATCGTTTTTACCAACCTTCATCATGCATAAAATCGCGGCAATCCATTCCAGCCTCGCTCTCAGTGGCTTATCGTAACAGCGTCACAGCGGCGCCACATGCGAGATTTTTACCGCTCCGGCCGGCGTAACTACGACGAGCCAGCTCATTTCGATGCCGAGTGTACACTGCGATACATTTTTCATTACACGAGGCGTCAAAGAACCAATACACCCGTCTCAAAAATGCGCGCCATCTATACACTCTTAATCTGGGACCGGCAAACATCACGGCCATAGCCGTGACGTTCAAAGTTTTCAGGACTTAGCAGCGAACTGATCCGGCCCAGTCAAAATAGCCGTGTACAACGTCACGGCTGGAGTGTGCCCCTCCCATCTCTAATGGTTCGAATGGCTATATAGGTGGCTCCGTAGGCGGCACTGTAATATTTGGAGGCCCGTTTGTGCAGGGCCGGCAAAACCGGGCCGGCTATGCGCATAATAGCAGAAAAAACACTCTGCTCTCCGCTAGATGGGGGCAGTTGCGGCTGCCCAACGTGCCCCGCGGCAGCAGCCAGCGGAGCACGAAAATTTCGCTTCTCGGTGTGCGATGACGACGAATTTTGAATGTACGAAGTACGAATCTAATCGGAAGCATCTGCGGGTGACGTTTGTTGTCATATCATGGTGATGGCAGTCTATGTTAGATTGTGCGTCGAAGCCGCGGGACAATGAGTTAGTTCTTCGGGATGCTCGCGTCGAAGGATATCAACGGAATTCAACGCGGGCGGCGTAACCATGTGGGAACATGGGAATGCGATGGCGTCGCACGGCCCGCTGATCTGGCGGCACGACCAGCGCGACCAGCACGACCACCACTTCTGGGCCAACTTGGCTGGTGCTGTTACTGCGGGCACAGTCCTCTTCAGCACAACCGACTGGGTAATTATGTAGCTCACTGGCTAATAACGGAATAGAGTCAAGTGTTGAAAGAGTTCCCAACTAGTAGGTTTTGTTCTCGCCAACAGAGGACATCTTGGACCCTGTCCTGGTCGATAGAGGTATCTATACCCAATATTTTTGTATTCTAAGAAGCATGTTTAGAATCGCCTCTTTTCAAATTATTCGGATAGCAGCTGGCGTCGGCGGTGGAAAGCGGAAAACAGGTTTACTTCATTTCACCTTAGCATGGACTTACCAGAACGGCTACAAGCGCGGACTCTTCGATTTTGACGCCGGCTCGGCTGCGCACAAGCACTCGTGGAGGGTGACTATTTGTAAAGTAATCGGTTCACAGTCGCAGCCCTTACTGTTTGCCTATCGTAAGGTGAGGCAAAGAAAACTAGCTGCCAATGCCTCAACGGTGGCCACCTGCGTTTTACAGCAACAAAGTGTAAATAGTTTATAGGGGGTACTTTTCTCTTACCGAAGTGTACGCCGATACAGCATGGCGTATACGGCGCACTCATCAGCTTGCCGTCCGGGGTATATAGTCGCGCGTCTCAGCTGGCGTCGACGATCGCGTTAATCAAAGGAGGACGACCACACAAGGAACATTTATACTGAAATGGATGATGAATGTAACATCTAGAATACACTATGTTTGTCCTTGTGTGTGCACCCTCCTTTACTCACGCGACCGTCGACGTCGGCCGAAACGTTTTTTATGTGTGAATGAGCCTTCAGGGAGACTCGCGTCCCTGCGCCAGACGTCCAAGCGTGACATGTGAGGACAATCTCCGTCCACCGCATCGCAGCGTACGACGTACCGCTGTCCGCAGTGAAGGTGTGCCACACTGATTGCTTTAAAGTTGAAAGCATGTTGAGCTCTGATCATACGCGCCCGGAAGCGAGAAAGACAGGCAGCAGTTCTACGCACATCCAAGCAAAGAGAATATACTCGGGTGTCTGCGTCTCAGAAGGCTTCATTCCAGCTGTCGCTGTCCATCATCTTACGCAAAAATCTTACCAATATTTTATAAGTTCGTGCTCATGATGTAACAAAGCATACATGAGAGATCTTATTTCCGGCACAAAGTTAAGGTTGGATTTAAATAATTCATAAAAAATATTTCGGTTGGTGCAACTGCGCGAACCGCAAGTTGCACACATTTTTGTCCTCTTTTTATTAGCAATTGAAACGTCTAAGGCGAAAACTGACCTTTTCCAACCTATCGAAGTCAGCATGCCTGACTCCTTCGCATTTCCCTACGTCTTAAGGTACTGAATCTAACTTTTTAGTGACACTCTAAGAATAAGCTTTTATTAGGCTAACTGAATTTCAGAAATGTATTGTATTAAACAATATTTTTGAAAAAATATCAAACTATCTTTTCTACAATACTTGACGCAGTTTAGCAAGGTCTTCACACTGGCCTGACCATACTTCTAAATTTAGTATTTACAGAAAGTTAATTATTTAAAATCTTTGACACCATAATTATCCGAACGTCAGATTTTAAGAATTTTCATATTAAACAAAATTAGCTTTTTATGTGCGACGTGTAGTTTTTGAGCAACGATTTAGCCGGTGTTTTCATGACGCAGCCTGTATGGTATAGCCATGGACCTGTAGATCCTTGAAAGTAGAAAGCCTCAGCTCCCCTTCCTGGTTGCGTCAAAATGTACTGTTTTGTTTCCACTCTTCAAACTGCCGCCAGAGCTACAGGGTCTATTCATACGACGTCAGAATGCTTTTTAATGTCGAGTAACTACACACAAGCATGGCCGCCGAAAGAAAATGCGGTTCTCTAATTGGCGAATTTGTTTTGCCTTATTTTGTTTTCTGCAGAGTTTACGAATAACCGTTAAGTTAGCGGCCATGTTTGTGGCCGATGACTCAGCATCTGAATAGACTAACGTCCAGCAAGCTAGTTTCTAAAAAGACCTGCTGTTTGCTAAATTTTAAAACGAAAAATAAGGATACCAGACCTGTTCTCTCTTCCTTGTTTTCTTATAATAAAATACTAAAAATTCTTAATCGCAGCAGCATCATGCCTTGACGACAGAGGCAACTGGCCTTCGGACGGGCCGCGGAGACCCGTCTTATGGCATGAAGCTCCGGCAGACTGCAACACACCTGGCTCGGAGAGCGCACCGGCAGCTGTGGCGGGTCCTAGTTCACCAAGTGTGTCAAGTGAAAGCAAGGCCATGCTTCCACCGATGTTTCAGCAAGTGACACAAGTTTTCATATACTTTTCTTTTTTATTGTTTGAAAATGGTATTTATTGCAACAAAGCACCACCTGTATCTTACGCTGCGCATCTAATTTAAAGAAATAAATGGATTGTTTACCTGCGGACCCACTGTTCTTTAAAATGTTTAGAATTCGTCGGCCTTGCCCTTGAAAAAACTCCTGCATATTTACTTTCCCTAGAGCACTCGAGAAGTCAATCGCTAAATTATACAAATTGAGCTTGGTAATGATTTTCCAATATATTTTGCGACTCAAAAATAAAGCTGCGACGTGACTTCTCACAAGAAGACGTCAGGCTCAGTACCACGTCACAGCTTCGATTGTACTTTGAAATTTTTCTGTACTTCTCATTCGCCAGGCATTCTTCATGGATCACAGTCCTGGACCCTCCGAGATACTCTTCAGGGAAGTGCCTGATGGGACATTTTTATAGCCAGCAGAAAACGGGCCACCTAGAAAACAGGCCAGCAAGAAAACGTGCCCGCTAGTAAACGGGCCCGCTAGTAAACGGGCCCGCTAGAAAAGGGGCCCGTTAGAAAACGGGCCAGCTAGAAAACGGGCCAGCTAGGAAACGTGTTAGATAAAAAACGGGCCAGATAAAAAACGGGCCGGCAAGATTCAACTTGTCACGGCAATTTTCGGGGGCACCTAAAAAGGGACGGCAAACGGGCTGGCAATTTTAGGCGGCCCCAAAATTTGCCGTGACAAGTTGGATCTCATTTGTCACGGCTATAGGTGGCTCCCTAGGTGGCCCCAGATTAAGAGTGTAGTAGCTGACATTAACTGAAGAGCGTGTTGGTAATAATGACTGGCAACAGAAAGTATAAAACAAGCTCCGGATAAGGGACAACGAACATTTCTATCAGCCCCATTCTTCGGGCAAGTATAGTTAGACACCAGGGATGTGTCAACGTCGGGCGTCAGCTCGGCTACGCTTATACCGAAAACGAGTGCTCTGTCAGCTAACCACAATGTTAAAACAGTGGAAAAAAAACAGAGACGGAGCGGAAGGAACGTGCGAAGAGGACAAAGAGTGACTCGCAACTGAAGGTTTTATTCAGGCTAAATCTTTTTATGTCTCGTCGTTCAATCGACCTTCAAAATCCTCGAGTGAAAACACGTCGGCGACACGAAGAGTACGAAAACACGTCGGCGACAAGAAAGGTACTAATGAAACGGCGCCCTGTCTTCGGAGGTTCGCTATCACGTCTACATCGGCACTTGGGCTTTTGCCTTCAAGTCGTCTTAGGGAGAACGTAAGAGACCCTGTAAATTTTTACTTGAAACAGAAAGAAAGAAACCATACATGTACTATCAGTAAGACATATGCAAAACCCATTGCCCTTTCATCGCTTTAGAGGTGTTGTCAATTAAATTGAATTTCTGCTCCGTCCGTGTTTTTTGCGCTGTTTCGGAATTATAATCAACGAATAATCAACATAGCCCAACTCTCGACGTTGCTGCCTGAGCTTTCGGCGAGGACTCGGACCCAACCAGAATCTTCACGCCCACGAAATGGAGACCACCAATGTTGCTCGATGGAGATTTGAAAATAGTCTATTCTAAGACAAGAACGCGGACATTCGATATGCAATATGAAGGCTATTACTGTTAATGGTTTTGCTCTGTAGAAGTTGTTATATGCAAAGGAGCGCCTTACAGGTTCATATCATTTTATTCATTTATTATGTCTCTCAAGGCCCGAAGGCATTACAGAAAGGAGTGGGGCACAGTAAATAGAACAAAGCAAATAACAATGAAAAGGCAAAAACTACACAAAATAACTGCTAAACATCATTTAACAGGTTTGTAATGGCACTGTACATGGAATAAAACAAATATGAATGAAAAGGCAAAGAATACCCAAACTTACTACTAAACATTATGTAACAGGTTAGTAATGACAATCTTAAATTTATCCGAGGCAGTGATTGTGACAATGGCTGCGGGAAGGCGATTCCAGTCAATCGTGGTTTGAGGAAAAAAGAGGCATTAAAGGTAAATGTGCTGCAATGAGGGATCCCAACTTTTAATTGATGATCGCTGCGTGATGATATGTAAAATTTTTCAGAAAATAGTGCTTGGCGGAGAGTAGGGTTAGAGTAATAAACCTTATGGAACAGGTATGGGCGGGATATCTTTCGACGAAGAGAAAGAGTGGGCAAGGATAGAGATGCTTTCATTAAAGTGGTGCAAGCTGTGCGGAGATAGTTAGAGAGTATAAAACGGGCGGAGCGGTTTTGAATGGATTTTACGGCAGATGCAAGGGTGATACCAGGGTTCCAGATTGAGGTGGCATATTCAAGTTTAGGGCGAATCAAGGTTTTATAAATGAGAAGCTTTAATTAATGAAAAAAGCTTTAATGAAAGAGGGACAGGAAAAAAGTTTTTTTGATGTATCCTAATAATTGATTAGCGTGTTTCGTGACATAGTCGACATGAATATTCCAGGACAGATCATTTGAAATGTGAACACCGAGGTATTTGTAGGAAGACACAGGAAGGAGGGTAGAGTTATTGATGGTGTAGGAAGTGCAAATATTAATTTGACGAGAAACACACAAGGATTTACCTTTAGAGATATTAAGTTCCATAAGCCAGTCGTTCCACCATTGGGTTACATTGTTAATATCGGTTCGAAGAGCAGAGATGTCAGAGTCGTTAATGATTTCTTTGTAAATAACACAGTCGTGAGAAAAAAGACTAATAGAAGAGGTGACACGGGTAGGGAGATCATTAATATATATAATAAATAGTAGTGGACCGAGTGCAGAGCCTTGTGGGACACCGGAGTTGACAGGCGAGTATGGAGAATTAGTTCCGTTGGCGTGGACACACTGTAGACGGTTAGTCAGAAAGGCATCTATCCAAGCGAGAGCAAATGGACACATGTTAAGGCCACTAAGTTTTTGGAGAAAGAGGGCGTCATGAACTTTGCCAAAGGCTTTGGAAAAATCAAGGAATATGCAGTCAGTTCTGGAACCCTGGTCAAGAGTGACATGGAGATAATGAGTAAAGGTAAGAAGTTGGGTTTCGCATGAGTAAAACTTCCGTAAACCATGTTGTGATGGGTTAAAGAAAGAGTTAGAATCCAGAAAGTTTGCAAGTTGAGAGTAAATTACGTGTTCGAGGATTTTGCATGGTATACTCGTTATGGAGATGGGACACAAAGACACCGAACGTCAAGCCTTGTCTTAATAAAGTTTATTTCTCGAACAATGATATAAATTCGTAAAGAGTAGCATCGGCCAAAATGGTCCACTCATAATATTTAAAAAAAATTACTTTGGGGCCTTATTTTTAATACAGTTACTCATTTTTAATTTGCTCGCGTACGTTCTGAGACTTTAAACAAAAAATAGGCATAGGTAATCTCGTTGTAATGAATTGCCCGATAATTCGCAATGGCGGAACGCAATATGAGTATCAGAGATGGCTAAATTACTTTCATAAAGTGATAGAGTTACGTTACAAATTACTTACCTGAAAACAGCAAAAATGTAATTAAATTACATTCAAATTACCGCAGACTAAACGTAATGACATTACATTATAATTACTTTCAAGAAGTAATGTAATTGCTTTGACATTACTCTTGAATAACTTGAGGCAGTAATTCGTGCTCATTTTATTTACCACATATGTACCAAATCTCAGATCTTCCTGTTAACGCCGCAACAACCTTATGCGCCTCAAAGTGAACCACACTGAACAATGAAGAGAAGGTTAGGGCGCAAACGAGCTAGTGGTACTTCAGCATAGTAAAATCACCCCGAGACTGGGAAAAAGGAAGGACGGAGAAACAGAGGTCTCCATTTTTGAGACCTGTGTTTGTTCGTCCCTTCTTTGTTCCAGCCCCGGGGTGTTTTACTATACGTTCACACTGAACAGTCGTTTTGCTGAGCACAGCGTTAAACATGATGAATAGCTTCTTTAAATGTGACTCAAAGACAAACGACTCACCGATTTCGCTGTTCATTTAACGATGGAAGTTCGTACTAAAGGGTAATATGTTTCCGCCTTCCTGATTTAAAATAAGCTATAGTCTGTGTCAGTTTGTTAAGTCGGGCCATGGGAGCTCGTTTTACAAGGAGTCGTCACGTGAAACGTTTCACCTCCGCCTCGGGTGCAATCTAATCCTATTCTACCAAAAGCATTAGTTGAGGTATTCCCGGTCATTCGTCTCAAGGACGACTGTTCGCAAGCACCCGAAGTGGCCCAGTGTTTGCGTATGGTCACACAAAGGGGCAGAATAACTACTAAGCTGAAGCGTCGCCAGTTAAGGAAAATAATAGCGCGAGCTTCCTAAGCCGTTTTATCTCCCAAAAAGCGGGTGTAGATGTCTTCTCTTAGGCCTTTTCCAGAATAAACTTTTCAAGGGAAGGCAATGAGGCATACCGCGAGCGGCACCTTCTTCGCCTCGAGGACGCGGGAAACGTTGTGGGGTCTTGACGAGGCATTTGGAATTAACTATTTATTACGGTTGTTTGTTGTGGATAGTGGCCGAAGCTTACGGTTTGACCTTGCTTGATGAAAGAGCAAGAAGTCTGGGGATCTGTTTGTCCTGTTCTCTCAGGTTTTATAATATGTTGTCCTCACTGGTGATATGCCCTTCGCTTTGGAACTTATATTCCGTTCATCCCTAAGCTGACAGTGTGATGGAAGCTACGTGCTCGTCGGTACAGTCACACATCTGTCTTTCGCCACGTAACCGCACTCTCGTTCATAACCACGTGCAAAGAAGGGACGGGTCAGGTGATTAAAGGCAGGTGTTTAATTGGTTCCGGTTGCTCACAGCTCCCACCGCACTGTCAGCTTATGGATGAACGAAGTATATAATTGTAGTGATGACGTGACGCCGTGAATCTGTCTTGCTTGAAAGTAGTAAGCAGTGGCCTTCCAGCGGATGTTTACGCGTAAGCCTTTCTCCTTACGACACTTTGCTCTCAGTTGGTGGTCATTTATTTACGTTGATGTCTCTTCCACAAAATTACACCATGGAAAATAATTTTATATTTTTTGTAAAAGCTTGCAAATGAACTTTCTAATTTGGGACGAAAGTAATTTGAAAAGTAATAAGTAATTTTCTAGAATTTACTGCATGGAAGTAATTTCTTACATGACTAAATTACCAGCCTAGAGAAGTAATTCATTACTTTACTCATTACCACAAAAAGTAAATTAATTACTGTAATTTAATTACAGTAATGCAATTACTGCCATCTCTGATGAGTATATTTACTACATTTTCACGCAACTCGGTTTATATCAAACTTTTTTTGTTTGTTTTCGGCAGTAAACTTTCTGGGACTGTGTATCGGCTCTCTTGATCTGTTCGAGTTCTACCCTAAGAGTTACTAACTTACTGCGCCAGTAACATACTGTTCGTCCCCCATCGACCTAATGATACATCAAGACACTTAGATATTGTTGACAAATACCATTTTTCGTTAAACGCTGAGGCATATTGCCTCGCAAATATTGTAAAACCGGCAATCTAGCACAAGACCGGTAGTGTAATCGGAACATTTTCCCACTGGGGCAACCACTCATTGACCCGTTTACGTAAAGCCAATTAAGTGTAATCTCTCAAAAAACATTTAGCAAGTCAATAGGGGCACGAGCAAATACAAATTTGTTTCGTTATAAATTCAGACGTTAAAAAAAAACGGAATATGTGAAAACGAATTTCATGCTCCGTCTATTCAGGATGCTGTCTTTTATCAGATTTATGATTTAGCGTGTTTTTTTGCAATTTCATCAAATGGCAGAGTCAAAACAAATTCCATCATTTTGTTGTAATCATTATTGCAAAAACTTCAGATTTTTCTGCTATTGAAGCGAAACTTTTGGGTCGACTCCCGCGCGTCATATCAAAGCGAAGTATAATGACGTCCTGTGCATTATGGCTGATGAGTGGAAGTTGATTATACAGGAGTCAGGGGGAGTGGTTTATATCAGCAGGCACTTTGGTGATTATCTTATGACATAATCAAGGCTTGGAATTGTGAGTTTGCATTCTTTCCAAAAGTTAGAATTTTACGTGTGATGATCTAAATTATAATGCACGTCAAGTTATGAATTTCAGAAGATGGGTTGCATGTCAATTTACTTGGTCGAACAAACATAGATGTCTATTTGCCGAGAAACTGAGGGAGAGGAGGAGACGAGAGGGGGCGTCAGAACGCCGAGCTCTGGATGGAAGGATTAGTGGGTAGACCTGAAGCCAGCTGCCTTTGTCTCCACTCCACTCGTCGAACGCGTTCGAATGCCAAAACCAAACGCCGGACGCCGGCGTTCCATCGAATGCGACGAGTGCAGGGGAAACAAAGGCAGCTAGCTTTAGGTCTACCCACTAATCCTTCCAATCAGAGCTCGGCGTTCTGACGTCCACGCGCGTTCTCGTGTTCTCCTTTCCTTCACTTTCTATGCACATAGAAGTATGTACTTCTCAAAAGATGCGGATACTGTTGCACTATTCCGAGAGCTCGTTGAGCAATATACATTTCTAGATAACGCTGTCTTCAGAGCACTTGTAAACCATAATTCATTTGGAAGGGGTTTCAATCGTTTCCAAAGCGGCGATGCTTTCCTTTGAGAGAGTTACCTTAAGAAAGGTTGTAGATTTCAGCCCAAAAGAGGGAAAATCTTAAACGAAAGGTTGAGAGACATTCAGGTATATTCTCGTTTTCTCTATCCGGAGGCTTTTTCATCAAGCGCAGTCCACAAAACACCGACACCCTACCCAAGCTGCTTGCTTTGTTCTCCAGTTCGTGCTAACTGTCTACGAAAACGAGGAGTGGTGTCGAGTGACTTCGGACTCTAATAGTAGGTTATAGAAGGAAACATGTGCAAATAGCCTTGGTCAGTTCTACAGACTTTTGTCAAATGGTATTCGGGCGTAAAACAAAATCATATAGATAGGCCAATAAACAGACTGCAATACACCTTCTTTCAGAAAGATGTCATTAGGTGTTGCATGTATCATACAGAAATTTATGGGTGCAGGCCTTGAATAAAAAATATCAGCCTAAAAAAACCTGCGTTTTTTCCCCGTGTGCACAGGGAAGAAAACGGCTCAAACCTTCTGGTTGGCGATGCTGCTCACAGATGGCACCTCACACGCTGGGATCTACTGAATCTGCTTTCGGTTATCCACCTTGAAATAGATTTCCTTTTTGGCCTTTATGTTGCGCCACCCTTGAGTAGCAGCTTGAACAAAACGGTTTTCGCCCCCTCCTCCCCCCCTTTTCATGGTGCATAATAAAAAACTGGACGTTCTAGGTCCATTTTTTTAAATTTTCCTGAAGCTTACTCTCATAAAATTGAGTATAGAAAATATGCCACCTCTACACATTTTTGTGAAAAGTTTTGTTGCACGCAGTTCATCTTATTTATAGGAATTATATTTCTCCCGAATATCGCTTGAGAATACCCTGTATGCAGGTTACGCACGTTATACGTTACCTCACTGCTGCTTGAAGGGACCCGTCTTTCAGCGCAATAATGCCTAGCAAATAAAAGCAAAACGCTGGTTCGTCCGATAAAATCTGGAGCATGCCTCGTAGGCACAAATATTTTGGGATGTCACCAGCAAAGTGTATCGATTCAAGGGCTAGACTCCAATGTCGGCGATATCGTGAAGTAAACGTTTCCCCGGATTCAGACAAGGTAGTTTGAGAAACTATCCTTCTTTAGGCATTTTGTCCACTCCACATTGCCTAAAGCCTCAAAGAACTAATGGCGGCGGCAACTCAGCCAATTTAGAGTACACCAAATATCAGCCGCCAATATCGACACCCGCGCGGTATTACGCATCAACGCTCCTGGGACCAATGCTCGGCCTCCTCCTCTCGAGCAGCGAACAAGAGTGACAAGACTTGGGCGGGTCGACTTCCCCGCGATTCACGGTGCGGCTGCACCAATTAATTAGAGGCCCGCGTCACGATCGATGAGTCAGCATCACGGGGAAGCGAAATGTTTCGACGAGCGCTGCGTCCCCCTGCTTGCCTGGGGGGAGGGGGGGAAGGAGTTTGTGAAACGGATAACGAATCGTTGTCCCTGCCGCGGTCCCGCGGTCCTTTGGCAGCACGTGGGGAACGCGGTCGGACGGGCAGAGGCAAGTGGGTGCCTCGACGACCCTTAGATTTGGACGGCCTTAAAGTGTTCTAGCACCACCACCCACAGAGGGTCGGCACTGTTCTCAGACTCTTTTATTATTATTAAACATATTTTCATTGTTAAGATTATCTCTAATCTCTTTACAGCCCGTGCCTCCGATTATCATACATCGTTCTTTCCGTACGCCGCAACCGTCGCACGGGTCACAATCTCGAATCACAGCGTCCAAAGGCAAGAACCACCACATTTCAGAACTCAATTTTCTTCACGTACAGCCTTTGATTGGAACGGGCTCTACCAGAACATTGTAACGACTGATGACTCATTAGAATTTAGAGAATTAATACGTGCAATCGTGTTCTATGTTTATATTTTTTGTGTGTGTTTGCATACTAATCTTCTTAACGATTTTTGTTTGATTTTACATGCAAATTTGCTTTTGTGACATTGTACCCTTCTTTTGATGATGTATGTTGTATGCCACCCCTTATGTAATACCTCCCATGGGGGTCCTTAAGGTACTTATATAAATAAATATTAAATAAAATAAATAATCCCTTTTCTACGGGTTTGGCATTTTGCTGCCAATAGACCGTTGCAACAAATAAGCGACAGTTTCTTAATTATGCTGCAAAAATATACTTTCAGCTCCTCATTCAAAATAATATTTCACCCATGAGGAACCGTGATCGGGTAAGGGCTTCCATTTCGCTCAAGAAGCATGTAAACATTTTAGGGTTTTGATGTGTACCATATTTAAAATGATGCACTTACACATAAACTTTACAGAAAACTATTTAGTTTTTTTACAAACTCGCGCAAGGTTTCTTCTTTTTAATATAAAATAAGACTGCACGCACTGTTTTGAAGTACAGTAACATTCACAGCAATATAGATGCTTCTTTGGGAATATACCGTTGTTCCAGAGTTTTCCCGTTGGGACGAATGACGTGCAACGACAAATTTTGGTTAGGTTAGAATATTTCTAAGAAAGTGACTCGTACGTTGTGCTCACGGCACCCTTAAAGATCTGGAATAGACCCCTTTCGAAATACTGCCCTCTGTTCGCAGCTGTGGAATCCCTGCACAATGGCGGACTGAAACCTCAATGTCACTGCGCATTGAAAAAAAAAACACTCACAGAAAAAGGTGATGACCGCAGTGACGCTGCGCTTTCGATGCTGTTTGTTTGGGTCGTCAGCTTGTAGTGTTGGCCACGCACCGACGTTCGCTATCTTATGGAATGACTTGTACAGTACATTCCGCAATGCATTTGTTCCGCAATTGTGCAGTGGTTCCGACCATCTAATTTTCGGCACGTGACTTTCGAAAAGGTTGCATTTTTGTTAATGTAGATATTTAAAGTTTGGTTGCAACAAGAGCACTATCCAAAGTATTAGCTGCACTTTAGCCCAAGTTGAGCGTTGACGACGTGCCAAATGTTTTCTACTCGAGGAGCAGATTTATTATCTGAACTTGGTTTTGCTGTCCGACTTTATACTGTCATGTAAACCCATATTAAATGCCCGAGGCCTGCAGTTTAGCCCAAGCTCAGCGTTGACGACGTGCCAAAACTTTTCTACTCGTGGAGCAGATTCATTATCTAAACTTGGTTTTGCTGTCCGACTACACTGTCATGTAAACTCAATAAATGCCCGAAAATTAACTTCTGTTTATTTTTTAGACTATTCACTGCGGACGGCAAGGTTCAGACTTATCCCCTGGAAATGTTCACGTCACGACATTGCTGAACAAAATTAATTTTAAAGCTTTATTTAGACTGAGTTTTGGCAGATGTTTATGCATTTATCATTTATTTTTTCAACTTTTTTCGGGGTTTCGTCATATAGGTTGTATTTTAATCACAAAATTTATTTTAAACACAGCACCTTAATTTAAAAAAAGTCTTACATTATGTTTTTATTGCAACTAAAAATGGGCTCAATACTAAAAAGAGGAAGGATGTACAACAATTAGGTTTGATAGTATAGATCCTTTATTTGATAGCGTAATCAGATAAACACGGTCCTCACAAATGTGCATATTTAAATGATGGCCTTTAAATTAATCCTTGAAGCTGGGGTGTTGTCTTTTTTACGTATCTTTAGACTTTCATCACATATTGTCACGCGACATTTACAACACACAGAGCAGAAGGCTAAAGAAAGCTAATGATTTCGGCTCTAAGCCAGTAAATATTATCAGCGAAAAAACGGTATTTTAAACATCGTGTTAGAAATAACAAGTGTCGACGGTAACGCGACAAGTAAAGTTGTTACCGGTAACGCGTTACTTCTTAGTAACGTATTAACGCACTCGTTACTTTTTCAAAACCGTAACGCGTAACGTACTTACATACTTATTTTAAGTCATGGGTAACGTAGTTTCGTTACTCATTACATCTTCCCAAAATTTGAAAAAAGTACACTTAATTATTTTTCCTTGTTTCGATTTTTTTGTTTTAAGTACAGACGCATCCGACGCTACGAGCTGATGGGACCAATCAGACAGTCGAAAGGGCACCATCATGGCGTTCGACGTGTTTCTCTGCATGTGCTATCATCGCTGAACCAATCATAACCGAAAAATTCCCAGTTACTTGCGCTTTTGATGCTGTTTGATTGGTCCCATTAACCCGTAGCTTCGGCAGCATCTGGACTTAAGCTGAAACGAAGCATATGCGCCAAGCCATTAGCTATTTCACGCATTCCACATACCTTAAATATTTCGCCTGTCTTTTCCCCGCGCAAAAAGTCCCACTTTAGAAAAACACTAACCCCCACGCCCTTTGTCCCAGTCTTGAAAAACGCTGTCGCCCCATAAAACGCTGTTACCGTCAATTCATAACTAAATAGTAACGCAAAAGTAACGCGCGTTACTTTATATCGGTAACGTTAAAAGTAACGCGTTCCCTTTTTTTAGGTAACTTAGGTCTGTAGCGAGTTCCTTTATTTTGCACCTAACGAGTAACGTATTTCGTTCCTTTTTTGTTGACGCCTACAAGACCGGAAATAATTATAATGCAATTAATGCGAAGGTGCAACCGAGCTCGACAAGAATGACCATAATAATTCAGGGAGAAAGTGAACAAATGGGACAAGGGACAAACACATATGTCCAAACACCTAGCTGCGTTTGGAGTTTCGTGTTTGTCCTTTGTCCACTTTCCTCCCCTTCTCCAGGGATTATTATATTCACTGGAAATAACTCGTCACCGAAACACCATTCAAAAATAAAGTTCCAGATAAAACAAATTCATACACGAAAGATGAAAAAAAATGTTGTATATCATATTTCATTTTTTGTGTATTCTCATACACTTTCGCTGGTAAAGTGCCTGCAGAAGAAGGGAGATTGACAGGTCCGCCAAACGTTGCCACCCGGCGCAGCTGCGCAACGCACCGAACCACGCCATCAGGGGTCCTCTATGCATATGTATAGAGGCCGCCACGATTAGTTGGCTGTGGATCACGCCTTACACAAAGCGGACCGACCCGTCAAGTGGGCGTCTACTCGTACTGTACCACTCTCATGCCCTCTATTTTTGATTGTGAGCCATGGGACTCCTCGTCCTTGTCCCCTCCGCTACAATGCCCCCCCCCCCCCTCCTCCTTTTGAATTCCAGACCGACAAGCAGATTGTAAGAAACTACGACAACGGCACTAGCGGCCTGACAGTCAATTAGAAGCCTAGATTTCAGAGAGGAAGCAACTGAAACCATGGAGTGTGTTTGCAGTTTAACGACGGATGGCTCCTGAACGGATTGGTTGCTCCGTGGCGGGTTAAAACTTAAGAGTGAAGAGGAAGCTCCTCTACCCTCTTTGCAGTTTAGGAGAGCGAACACTGGAGCGGAGGCGACCTCCTCGCCAGCGTTCGCTCTGCTGTCGTAGAAAGAGGTAAGAAAACTTCTACTTTACTCTCAAACTGTCGTTAACATTAGTGTGCATGCGTTGCGTCGTCGGGTGGAGAAATGCGACCCATAAACCACGGGACACTACTAATCTAGAAGTGTAAATGCTTTGTAATCTTCTCAAACTACAAGCAATTGGAAAGTATGACGTGTGATGTTTGTGTGGTGAGTATTCCTTACAAAGAATGTGAATCTAAAACAAACGCAATACACTGTAAAAAGAAATCAGGTGTTGTTGCATATGTTTAATTAAAAGCGTCGGGGGGGGGGGGGGGGATTCAGGAACTGGGAATAACTATGCGCAGGTCGAACTTCAGGTGCCCTAATATGTTTAATATAATCAAGGGAAGCATTAGAAATACGGCTTCCGAAGTGTGCTTTCAATGTGAAGGCGAACTTCACTGCCGAGAAAATTTGAACGCTAAATAGCAGGTGGCAAGAGAAGCTACGATTGACACCTGCTAATGCCTTGCAATATCATTTTTTTAAATTCAAGTTTTGCGGAATCGATGTTTCCACTAACAATTAATTTACTCGACAGACGTCGATCTAAAACTCTCCGTGGTTTTGCTGCAGATGTCAGTTGCTCTTCGAGTCGCTTTGCTAAATACAACGGCAGCTGCGGTCTTTAAGACCACATATTTGAGGTATTACACCTTAGCTCTTCTATCACTCCATTAGCTCTTTTGGTTTTGCGCAAATTTAAATTTCCGACACTTAAACGCATTGTTAAAAACCATAAAAATATAATGAAAACAAAAACAAAAATGTCATGTAAATCGTTGAACGGGAACGAATCTTGAGTGCAACAAGCGTCCCCAGCCAAACTGACAGCTACCGCCTACTGTTTGATATCCGCCTTCGGTTCCCCACGATCGCATTGTCCACGCGCAGCCAGGGGAACAGCGCACCGACGTCCCTGCTGAGAAGCCTATTCAAAACCGATGCGCGGTTTCATTCTAGTTTGCTTACGACTTCTCTGGGGCTAGATTTCTTTTTGCTATCTTTCTCGCCTCTTAGTCGTCTCCTGAGACTACAGTGCGCCTTTGGGGGCGAGAAATACGTGTAAAAAGAGAAAACAAGATGAAAGAAAAACGAGGAGGAGGAGGAGCAGGCACCACTCAAAGTACCCTTCTGAGCTCTTCCACTGGGCCGTTCTTTGTGTCCCACCACCTGCGCTCCTCGTGGTCGGTCGGGGCTAAACTTGCGTTATTTAGTTATTGTCATTTTTATCTTTGAACACACTATTAAATGTCACATTGCGTGGGACCCTATATGCGGTTCGGTGTCTAGCACGATATTTAGTCCGTACGGGTCGTGCATTGTTGACTCGGGAAGGTGTGGTCTTTTTGACTTCAAAAGAATTATTAATATTGTTCCGCTTTGGGGCTCCTTCATCCGTCAACGCCTACCCCCCCCCCCCCGACTTCATACAGGATTTTTTAGCTACCCTAGTTTTTAAGTCAAGTGGCTCGTACCCCGCTTTTTGTATAATGTTCATCCGACCGCTTCAGATTAGTATAAAAGGCATGGCGACTTTGCAAACGCGTACTTCTTGTTATTTACCGCTTTATTAAGTTTTCATCACAAAGAACTAGGTTACAATAGGAACTAAAATGTTAGACTCAATAACTTATACGATTTATTTGAACCCACCAATCTCTCCTTCAGGGGAAGGAAGAAGTGCCTGGTATAGGAAGCCCGATTTGCTCGCTTCTTTAGTAAGCGACAAAATTATTTCTTATTTCACCCGTCACACTCGAAACCGTCGCTATTGGCGCTATTGAATTCCGACGCCTCGCCGGCCGATAATGATAAACGATGCTCCACCGGGAGCTGCAAAATGCGGCCACCGGCTGACAGGTCCCGGTCACCACGGCAATCGACTACCAGGTCCCGGTCACAATCTTGGCACGAGCCAAGGAACATCAATTCAATGGATCACTCGACAGCAAACGGCAACCCTAACAATGCCAACGTTGTGATCCCAGCCCAACAACGAGTACGCACAGAAGGGACACCTGCAAAAAATGACGAGTCATCATCACACTCACTCGAGGAGGACGGCGACGACGAGGACTCATCACCTTTCACTGTCGTAACTCACCAAAAGAACACACCACCTGGCATCCCAGTGATTTTGAAACCTACAGGAACCAAGTCATTTTAGAAAGTAAACCCCAACTCAATAGCAAATGACATTCTTTCGGTAATACAGGAGAAGATTGTATCACTCAGAATTAACAAGGACGGTAGCCTCTCGGTACACATGACATAACTTTGCTCTGCAAACAAGTTGCTTGCTCTGCACTTCATAGGCCGCGTCGAAGTCACCGCCCACGAGCCCGAGACGTATTCAAAGAATCTGGGGAAAATCAAGGACGTTCCTTTTGAATACTCCAACTCTGCACTGCTAGAGTACCTACTTGACAACTGCGTAACATCCGTTCAACGGCAAATTGCATACCATCGGAAGGAGGACGGGAGCATCGAAGAGCAACCATCTGAAATATCTTACTCGTCTTTCGCACAGATCGGCCAATGCCCCAACGAGTGTTTCTTGGATTCACCAGCCATCCAGTCGATGAATACTTCGGATCACCTGTGCAGTGCTTCAAATGCCAAAAATACGTCCATGTTGCGAAGTACTGCAGGGGTCCTCAACGCTGCAAGGTATGTGCTCGGCCCCATCGTTACAAGGATTGCACCAACAAGAGCGAAACGAAATGCGCTAATTGTGGCAGAAATCATCCGTCGACATTCTCATGGTGTTCACGGAAACAAACGACATCAGCAGCATTTCAATCAATTATGCTGAACGGTAGACATCTAACGCGCCGTGTACCGTCACCAAACCCTGAAGTTGTTCGAGTACCTGAACCGCCTCAATGTCAACAAGACAAGACAGAGCTGACCACATACTCCAGCGTTCTGAAACGTCCAACAAAAATGCGCAAGCCGGGTATCATCAAGGTGACTCGAGAAAACACCCCCAAAGAGCCCAAACAAGGACCGTCTCTACTAGCCCAAGCTCGACAGCACGACGTGCATCACGCAATATTCAACCATCTAAAAGCTAAAAGCCACCAAAATCTCCTAAAGCTTCACATCTGCCACGATTTGAATCGCATCAACCAGGTGATATGAACAAACTTCTGATCCCAATGTTTTTGTAGCTCTTAAAGCCATCCTGCAAACGTCACCAGATGCCAACAAGCTCCCTAAAGTCAAGGCTTTTCTTGCTTTGGAACACCTAATATCGTAAAATGGGCTTTAAATCAATCGAAAACAAGGTCCGACGTAATGGGATATATATATAAGGCAGCAACAATATTTCAATGGAATGCGAGGGAGCTAAGATAACGACTATCTGACTTCCGTCAGTTGGCACTCAAGTATAAATATCCCATCATAGTGATATGTAAATCAAAGTTATCCCAGAATCCACGATTGTCAGGTTACAAAAAAGTATTTATCGCGTACTGGTAGGGTAAGGCGAGTCACGCTGTTCATCCGTCCGGACCTCACGTACGTGCCACATGTCATTCCACCTCACGAGGATAACCAGAACACGTGTACTACAATCTCTGACGATAAGCTCTCATTCACAATAATTGCAACGTATACACCGCCCAAATCGAAATTTGAGAGACAACGCCCAGAAAACATTCTAAATACGGTACCTCACCTCACATTATAATAAGCTATATTAATGTGCATTACCATCTATGGGGTAGTGTTCAAACGACTCCTCGCAGGAGATGCCTTGCCGATATGGCTGATGCCCAAAACTTATTTATCCTGAATGATGGAAGTCCTGCATATCTACATGGGACAAGTGGCAGACGTTTCCTTGACCTGACATTCGGTGTTATCGAGCTTTGCATCATTTGTTGCCTGATTCACAGTTGTAGAAACGCGCAGGAGTAAGCATATCCCAACCTACACAATAATTCACGATTTTGTCAACAAAAGAAAAGGCAACATAATCCTGCGAATTATTTGGCTGGAATTTCAAGAGGCGATGAAAAACAAACCACTGAATAGCCTCCGCGAATTTGGGAGTGCAATGAAATGTTCTGCAAAAACATCAGCCCACAGTTACAAACTTCCAGCTCATCGAACAGTGATCGATGCTGAGTATGGGCATCTCCGCGCGAAACGACGGGAGGCAGAACGGCCCGCTAGACGATCTAAACGTAAGGAGGATCTTCGAGCGGCAAAAAGGCTACAGAAACGAATAAGTCGTCATTTAGATAATCTTAGCCAACGCCGATACCGAGGGTTTCGTGCAGACAATGACCCCCGAACACTACTCAGTATACTATGAAAAATATCGAGGTGACTCAAAACACCTCCAAAACAATATCACCCATTTCGAGCAATTTCATTATCACTGAAGTGCCATCAGAAGACTATAGCGAATCAATTCTTCGTTTTACACACCACAAGCGCAACTCAAACAGCGAATACTCGACTATATAGGGTCACTCGACTATATTAAGGGAGGCGTGCCCGCTAAGTTTGATAACCGTCTTGACGACCTGTTTACCAGGTTACATGACGTAGCGCTTTCGTCTTTAAAACCCAACTCGTACCCTGGTCCGGATGCCATAATATATGCATTTTTAACCCATATGGCTGCAGTTGTTAAAACTGGCTACTGAACATGTTCAGCCAATCATGGACAGATGCAGAGGTACCTGACTCATGAAAACGAGCAAGAATGGTTTCTTTGCTAAAACCGGGAAATTCGCCACTGCTTCGTTCGTCGTATTGTCCTGTCGTACTTGCAAGTTGCATAGGAAACCTGATGGAGAAAATGATCAATAGGCGCTTAGAATGATTTCTTGAGCAACGGAAAGCGTATCCGAAAATAATGCATGGTTTCCGTAGAGGTCGGAGCTCAATAGACTTTATTATCGACCTTGTTACTTACGTAGAAGAAAGAGTAAAACGCAAAATCACAGTTGCGGCTTTTCTCGACATGAAGGAAGCGTTCGATCGTGTGACACACAGGGGCGGATTTAGAGGGGGTCCGGATGTCCTGACCCCCTCTTGATTTCTGCATGTTTAAAGTTTAGGGCCTAAAACGAAGGAGAGGGGGAGGGTGTTCCTAAACATATGGTACGCTGACAACCACCTGACCCCCTTCAGGAAATTCCTGCATCCGCCCCTGGTCACATATGAGGCTGTCCTCCACTTTTAGAGATTGATGTAGGGGCGCGTCTCTATGCATGGATAAAAAGTTACCTCACAAGACGCTCAATTTTCTTGACGACGCAAGAGGGTGATACAATCGATCAATACGTCTACTGAGGTGTTCCTCAGGGAGGCGTTTTGTGCCCCTACACTATTTTACCTTAGACTCATTCGACTGGACGAAGTGCTGCCATCAAACGTTAACGCGTCATTATATGCAGATAATATATGTATACTGGCCTCCGGTTCTACTTGGATGCAAGCGAAGGCAAGAATACATGTTACTTCGAGAAGACATAAAAATATCTTTACCTCCGTGGCCTTGAAATTTCTGCCGCCAAATCAGCTGTCATCGCTCCTAAAAGGCGTAACATGGATCAATATCCCCTACGTATCAGTAACCAAACAATTCCATACGTATCTAGACATATCTTTCTTAGAATATACATTGACAGGCGATTGACATTGACGACGCCTGTCGCTTATGTAAAAAAGAAGCTCACACGCTTTTTTAATCTCTCTAGTTTTATTAGTGGCACTACGTGGGGCGCGACAGTACCGGCTCTCCTCCATCTATATTGACCTCTTTTTGTAGGCTTGCTGCGATACAGTCTGACCGCAATACATGACCTATGTCAAACAAATTTCAATATGATCAAAAGTATACAAGCGCGACCTTCGTGCATGTCATGGACCTCCGACTTGTATTTCGACCGTTGGCACAATTGCAGAAGCTCACGCTACACGGTAGAAGTTTTGCTTATGCTGGAAACAGTAACAGTTCGCTTCAAGCCCATTACATAACATGCTAATCACCCTCTTTCTAATATTGACCTTGAACGTCAACGCACAAGCTACTCTAAAGCTCTGTCCCAATTGGGAACCTACTTTCCAGATGATCTTGTACCGGCAAAGATTTCAACAGTACCTCCATGGAGGCCTCCCGTGCCTGATGTCACATTGGACATGAAGGGAATCATGAAGAAGTCAAACACCCCAATCTCTGTAAATCTGCATTTGTTTTATGGAATATACTTTGTGATCATGCATCAACAACTTATGTTTACACTGATGGGTCAGTAAGTTCAAATAGATCAACAGCATGTGTAGTTATCCCAATTCACCTAACAACGAAGGCATTTAGGCTGAGATACATGAAGTCATCTAAGGCCTCTGAATTTGTGGCAATTATTCAAGCTCTTGAAATTATCTTCCTGAAATCGCCCGAACACTGGACAATATTTTCGGACTGTAAGCCGGCACTACAAGTTATATCCACATTTATGAGACATAATCATAACGATCAAATCCTTATTGACGTTCTACCGAATCTTAAAAGATGCTTCGAACTGGAGCGCAATTCAGAATTTTAATGGATCCTACGTTACTTTCAGATACCTGGGAACGAAGCAGCCGATGCTGGTGCGAAATCAGCCAACCTCAGAAATTAAGGTGCCGTATTGTCAAAAGGACATACGGTCTCTCATTAATCACTACACCTTCACCAAAACAAGGAAATTGTGGCATACTGCGACCTATCAGTGTGGACCTCTCCACGCTTTGGATCCGGATCTTTTGTTCCACATTCCAAGTGATATGCCACGGCGGACAGAGGCATTGATACATAGATTGAGACTCGGTGTAGCATACACACAGAAGTTCTTTCATTGAATCGGACAGGGCACAACACCAAAGTACCCAAGTTGTGACTCCAAGGAAACAATTCGTACCATCTTGTATGATTGTGTCACCTACGACGCAGAAAGGACAGAACACAAAAACACGCTAGCATGCCTAGACAACCGACCCTTCTCTGTGACAAAGGTGCTTGGTACTTCGGACAATCCACACAAAGAAGAGAGGGCCACATAAACACTTGTTAGATTCTTAAAGAGCAGCCCGCCTGGACTTCTGTTTAGAGAAGATGACCTTCATTGTTAGTGAACAGCGCTGTGTTACAGTGTTCAAATATTGTAGTTTTTACGCTTTTTTTCTGTTCTTTCTTCTCTTGTTTAATCCTCTCATCCCTCTCCCCCAAAACGAAGTGGCAAACCAGTACAAAATACCGCAGGTTAACTTGTTTGTCTTTCTTCCTGCCCTTCCTTCTTCTTCCAACCTGTCCTTAGCTCAAAATACATCCTACTTTATAAAAAATGTACTTTTCTTTTTTTTTCTGGCGTGGCTTGTTCAAGATAGAATTTGATGCTACTTTATATTTTAACGAATTATGAAAACGTTTTTTTCAACTAAAGTACGACTATAGATGATTGTGTAAAAAAAAGACGGTAAATTAGCAATATTTAAAAGCAATAGTTCTTAAATATGAAGCCGGCGTATAGACGTTTTTTTGTTTCCTGTCGCTCTCAGCCACTTGGGTTCCGTATGTGGTATGTGGGACGAAAATAAAATAAAACATTTTGACCTGGAATATGCGAGAAAATATAGGTGACGCAAAACAAGAATGTCTGGCAATCATGCATTTCTCGTAAACACCTTCCAGCGGCATAGAGAGATCAAAACGATGTTTTACCGCATACCTGAAGTAACGACATTCAAGGTGGCTGCGCCCTTGTGGGAAAGGTGAACACGACCCAATGGAGCTTATCAATAAGCGCAAAACGTGCATCGTTACGGTCCTCGTTTTTATTTGTGGGTGCTCTATCACTGAAAAAACCAATCACGCGCAGAACAAAATGTGCGGAATCGCGGTGCATTCACTGTGCACGATTCATTTTGTTGCTGGTGCCGGCAAACGCGCAAAGGCATTGAATGCCGCAACGGGGCACCTTTTACACTTGCTTGATTGGCACCATCAGGTGGTAGCGCCGTCTACAGTCCGACTTGAAGTTGGAAACTGTATATCAGGTTCTACAGTTTGTTTCAGGTTACGTACGGATGCAGCCAACGCTACGAGCTAATGGGACCAATCAATCAGCCTTAAAAGCGCGAGTTGTTGGTCTTTTATTTCTTTCTTTATGATTGGTTCGTTAGATAACGAAGAGCACAGAAGAAATTTACGCTAGGTCGGGGAAGCATTAAACTTCATTCTACTATATTGGAATATGTGGTTGTAATCTGGAATTCTGGTTCTACCACACTGCCATTAATGCAAAGCAAGTTGGCGATAGATAATCGGGTGGTCCTTCCTTCCTGATGTGGATATTTGCGATGCCATGGGGACCTCCGAGATACAGGTTGTCCTGATGTGGCCACCGGCCCCAGGGTTTTCATCGCTCCATAACTGTAATTCTTTTCTCTACACGTCTGAAACAAACAAAAAAAAGGAAGGCAAGTCCACAAAGAAAAGTTCATTCGGCTATAAACACTGCGAAATTTTGAATTTCATAAAATCGTTATTCGGAACGTGAATATAGTCCCAGTCTTAAGTATAGTTAGTGTAGCGATTAACAATATGACTTCACTGTGGCTTCCTATCACATCTCCCCCGTTGGTTCACTAAGTTCTGGAGAAGTATGTCATTTATGTCGTAGTGGGACAAACGAACGTCAAATTATGAATCAATGCAAATTATGAGCGGCGTTCAACGTGTTTTCCGAGCCCTGGAATGCTCTTGGTTGATTACAATGTGTAGGGTGCGACATCATAACGTCGGCTTAAGGACACAAACGGGAATGTACAGAGCGCAACAAAGCTAACACGAGCAAACCATCGGCCGCCTCATTTTGCTTTTATCTAAGAACAAGAAAGATGTGCACTGGTGGAATATGCTCATTCTGGGACCAACGTGACAGTGCAATTATGGGTTTTATCAAAATGTTGTTAAAAATAATAATAATGCGCGGTTGTCGTGTGCTCGCTCAAGTGTGCTACAACGTGTTAGACGACGACTGTGAGAATATGCCAGAGTAGATATTTTAGAGCCACATACACACATATATTAAGAATGCCACCATGATCGTGCAATGAGCTTATAAATTAGACGTTCTCTTAACAATAACAGTTGAACATAATTTGTCATTTTGCTTGTTTTTGTAGCCATGGATCATGGATAACGTTTTGCTGCAACATCTGTTTGTGTTAAAAATTTTGTACGATTGAGAATAGAATATTTTCGCCGCAGGCATCTCCTTATTTAAAGTCAGTAATCATATTTCGTACCTAGCGGCCAGCACCTCTGCCTTTATGTTCCTAAAAAAAATGTAGAGTTCTAAATACGTTTTTTTTCGGTATTTGTGAGCGCAATTATGCGCTAACAGACGCTATGTGCTCTGGGCGTGCACAATGTCCTCTTGCTCAAAAAGTGGAAAACCTACGGTCATTTAAAATCTGCCATCGCGTTGACGGAGATCCAGTATCATTTGTAAATGTATATAGCTCCAAAAGCATAGGAAGGAAGCATTAAATATTTGCCGACCGTTTTGAGAATTCAAAAGCTTCAGGGGACAAAGGATCTCTGACGCCGCCTGAACATCCTTTGGGAATTTTCGCGCTTGCTACCTGAGCCCGTACGCGTTTTCTATTGTCTACGTCTCGTCGGGGATTAACGCTTGCTTCTCTATATTTTAAGTTCCAGCTTTAGTGCCCCTAAAGGTGAGTTCCTTATTATAGCGCTTCGTCATCGCTACATTTTATAATCTACCGACCATTAAAAGGGGGCAAACGACCTCCGCTACATATTTTAACTTCTCGAATGCATTACCAAGTCGCAGGAGGGCGCTCTTTTCACCGTGCGTCCTGTGTCGCCTGAGCTACTCGAGATAGTGGCGTGTTCGTATTAATTACCTTGTGCTAACTGCCAGTTGTGGGTCTGCCCTGTATCTTATTTTCTCGAAATTTCGCATCCAAGGGGATAAAAAAGCGACACCGGCACGCAGGCTACTCGGCAACTGAGTTTTAATTAAAGTCGGGCCGCCACTTGCTTGTTTTGATATTGAGATACGTTTCCCGGCTTCTTTTGAAGGACCAAACTGCTTCCAAACACGTGCATGCATGTGAGCTAGGCTACAAGGGTCGGACACTTTTATCACCGGTCGACCATTCAGGGTTGATATTTAAATTAGCCGTCGACGAATCAGAAAACAGGTGAACTAAATGAGGGTGGCGTGGATTAAGCTCTACCCTGTGTAGATCTTAAGTGAACCTGGGGACGACGAGATTGTGAACACATATTATGCATATCTGTGTTTCAAGTAAAAAGAAAATGTAGAAGAGAAATTACCGTAATGTGAGCAAGGAAACCCCTTTCGGATAAACATTTGTTTAAGGACATATTATTGGCTTACATTTTTTTTCGGGCCTCTTTGCTTTTTATTTATAGGTTACTTAGAAAGGGTTTATCATCTTAGCAGATCATGCCGAGAGTCTCTCGTACTTTTATGATCCTTAATGTTTGACGAGAAAACAGTTCCTCACCAACAGTGGGTCAAGTAGGAATCCCAATTTGTCAAGCTCGGCGATAAAGTCATGTTACTGCTCGCGTGAACACGCCCAAGATTGCATAACCAATAACAATGCATCCCCTAGAACGCCTGAGACTAGGACCAAAAATATTCCGAGGACACCTAAGCACTTCATATGAGTGGTGAATGCGAAAGCATTACCATACGATATAGATGCTTCAGGCCCTTCCCGCATGCTTTTCAATGGGCGGAAGGCGAACAAAAAGAGTTCGAAATAAGGACTTAACGCTGAAGGCTGCATTTCTCCAGCGCCTCATAATTTGACGAGCCTTACACGAAAATTATGTTTTTTTGGCCATCCCGCGTCCTGTTTTTTTTATCCGTAACATGGGTCTAAAGTATCAAACTGCCAAATACTGCTCAGGCCACGGGTCCAGAAATATTTACTGACAAACCATGCCGCCGCCAACCGGTACGCGCAGGTGCTTGACGTTAGGGGGAGACGCGGGTATGCGCTGGCCTGACGTTAGGCCTAACGTAATATTTTGAGGTCTAACGTCGTCAACCGGTACCCGCAGCTTAGGCGATGATGATGATAAAAGGACACGTGATTTCAGCACGCGCCGCTCCGAGCTTCGCACTCCCGCCGCTGCACGTAGAGAGAAGGCGAGAACGAGCGAAAGCCTTGCACAGGAGATTAGAAAACTCGGAGCACGTAGTCCACGTAGACGCGGCAGAGTATGCGGTTTGAGAGGCCATGACAGTGGTGGCCGTTCACTGTACGGGAAAGCTCGTTAGCGGCGGAACAATACTCACGTCGTCGCCGGAGACGGCAGAGGAGGTGGCCATTGCCATGGCGATGCTCTCCACGCAGGCAACACTTATAATTAGCGACTCACAATCGGCAATCAGGAATTTCGCGAAGGGTTGGATACCGTCCGAGGTGCTGCTCATCTTGGCCAAACTCAAGGATCGGAGAAAGGTTCAAATTGTGTGGGTCCCTGCACACTTTTCTCTTCACGGGAACGAGAGCGCTCATGACGCGTCTCGAGGGTTGGCTAACCGAGCCGGTGGAACATCAGAGTGCTTCTCGCGCTTAGGGACAGGGAGAGATCGCATGGTCTGGTATGGGGACTTACTTAATCACTACAGATCGGAACGGGCCAAGTATCCTTTCGCTCACAAGACCCTGAGCAAGTGGCAGTCAGTCGCCTGGCGCCTCCTGCAAACAAATAGGTTCCCCAATCCGGTCATATACAGTCCCTGGTACCCAGGGCTCTATACGGGCAAATGTAGGTTATGTGCCGGCAGGGCAGACCTACGCTATATCATTTGGGCGTGCTCCCTGAGAAGGGGAGTCTACTAGACATTTTTTCGCAATCACAAACGAGGAGCAGCGGTAGACCGCTCTGCTCAGCATTGACCTGGATGTATAAATCCGAGTCGTTCGAATGCCTCAAAACGCCGCCTGAGGAGGGTGTGGAAACTCCGTCCCCCCCCCCCGAAAATTCTTCTGGGCAAAATAACGCTGCCCCCCCCCCCCTTCTAGCCTTTGCCTCACCCAGCGGCGCAGCAGTCGCACTCCTGCCGGCGCTCTGCCGGCAGGCGGAGGCGCCGGCGGAGGCGCCTCCGCCGGTGCTCCGCCTGCCCGCCTCCGCCGGTGCTTGATCGCCGAGATCGAGCACCGGCGGAGGCGGTTGATCTGGCCTACCGCGTTCGGCTTTGGCTAGCAGACGGCGTTCGTAAAATGGCGTCAGCTGTTGCTGGCTTCACACGGCGGTACCGTGCGTGCTTCCAGTCATTCGGCGTTCGTTGCCATGGTGACGGCGAGGAACGCAGACGAACTTTATCTTGCGGAAGAACGCCGCGGCGCAGCGATACCAGGTGCATTCTAAGGCCCTTCCCGCATGCTTTTCAATGGGCGGAAGGCGAACAAAAAGAGTTCGAAATAAGGACTTAACGCAGAAGGCTGCATTTCTCCAGCGCCTCATAATTTGACGAGCCTTACACGAAAATCATGTTTTTTGGCCATCCCGCGTCCTGTTTTTTTTATCCGCAACATGGGTCTAAAGTACCAAACTGCCCAGTATTTTGGGGAAGCCACCCGATATGCCAGCATCACGCGATACGTAAAACGCGCACGTGACTGCGAGGGTGCTTGCAAATATATTTCGCAACGACAATTTTTTTTTCCAATACAAGTATTGGTTTTATTTTTCTGGGCATGGAGCAAGCAAAATATTTTTTTCGTCAAAATTAAAAATGGTTTTCGGACGTGGTTGTTATATCTAATCTGAGAACGCCCAGTTGCAAACATGGACTGGTTCAAAATGTGCAACCGTACTTTTGTAAAGATATTTAGTCAAATAATTTCCATCAAGACGTGTACTCTATACTAGAGGAGGATTTTAAATATGGCTTACTTTATGAATCTTGAAAACCAATTATAGCACTGCCACTCTTCACTTTTCTCTACGCAACAAAATATGAGCTTTCTTCGTAAGCACAATAAAGTATTATCTAAAACCGATATATGCTTTTATACAATAAAAAGTCATGCACGACTTAAAGGGACTTTTTTATTACACCAATGGCCTTACATCATTATTTTATTGACAAAAAGCGAGTCTAATGCGCACATATTGCCAGCGTGGGTTTCAAAGATTGTCAACTGGACCTCCACCTTACTCAACAGACTTCTAAGTTCTAACTCTACAAAAAGCGGCACTTAAAATGCCTTTCCACTATTCAAGGAGAAACTAAATGTTGGCTGAGCTATGAACGAAAGTGTTTGACTAACGCCGAAGGTTTCCTTCTTCGCTTATTTAAAAATAAAGGTTCTCACCCCGTCTTAACATTTTTGCGTTATATTCGTTGGAAAGGGGGGGGGGGGGCCTTTTCATCGTATCATGTTCCTCTGTTTCTCGATAACTCCTTCACAATTATCAAATTGACCGAGCTCCGAACGTGACATACTTGTCTGCGTCTCCGGTTCAAGCTGCACGGAAGATAAACGGCGACAAAAAGGCTGTCTCTTCGGAACACCTATAGAGCGACGCTGTTCCGGCCTGCAGGCAGCGGCAGGCTCGCGGTCGTTCATCTGGCGCGCACAAAAGCGTCGAAGGTACAGAGTCGCGTGTCGGCGCATGTGCCCACGGTGCCTGTTCACCCGCCTTAATAAAGTGAGCTGGTCGGGGCATCACGAAAGAGAGACGCCGATCGACGGAGCGCGCACTTACTCCGAAGCCCGGACCGCTGCTCGTGTCAACCGATATATGTCGAAGAGATGCTACTGTGCAGCTCGTGGCAAAGGACCCGGCAGTTCAATTTTGCTTAGTGCTACCGTCCCAGTTCTATGCCCCGTTTGACTCTAAGGCCGAAAGCCGCGGAGGATACAACCACTCACGCGCAGTGAATTGGCCGCGTTCCTTTGCAGCTTCGATGAGTGATCGGTTTAGCCGGTGGAAGCGAACCCCAAAACACTACGAGCGCCATGATGATGCTCTTCTTTAGTGCTGCTTCATTGGCCCAGTTTGATCGCACCGTCGGATCTGATCACACTTAAAATAGGACGAACCGTAGCGGTTTTCTTTTTTCTTCCGGGCATTACAAGTGTTTGCCCAACCAGGGGGGCCAACAGCGGTACACCTCCGCTGACAAAACAATGTGAGCTTTGCGGCGACATACACAATCTTAGGCAGCACCCCATGTTAGCAAACAGGTTAAGCAGTGACCATTTATTGCGCTCGAGCTTTCAATTACAGTGAGAAAGAAAAAGTGTATACGGAGCGCAAGTTCGACTGCCTTTTTATGCTGGGGTTGTGGTGTCGTCAGAACGCCGAGCTCTGATTGGCTCTGGATGAAAAGATAGTGGAAAGACCTCGAAGCAAGCTGCCTTGAGCTCTACCCACTATCCTTCAATGAGACTTAATAACAGCCGTATTCACCAGTCGTGACTAACTAGCGTTGTTTTAAAGTTTGTATCGCGTCTGAGTAGTTGCGAACCACGAGAAAAAATCAGCGACTAAGGATCGACTAGTTCTGCGGTATTCACGAGCGCGAAGCGAGCGGGAGACTATCTAGTCAGAACTAACAAGCGGAAGTGACATAAAGAGATAGGTCACGCATTCGCTTATCTAAACACCGCTGCGTAAATGGGTATTTTATCATATAGAAAACTAATATTTACATGTTTATCACGAAAAAAAGAAAAAGCTACAATGACATACTAATTGTCCGAAAAAGAGTTTTACAAAGAAAATTTGAAAAAAAAACACGCAGGGAAAAAACACAGAAGCCGCATTGCCAGCGACATGACCAAATATGGAATCGCCAGTAAATGCGTTTCTTCGTCGTCCAGCGCCCTGCTGAGATCTCTTTAGCGGTGTGTCTTACCGTTGAACATGGCTATTGACACAATGTTTGCTCCTCTAATTCTTTCTAGGTGTGTACCCCAGCGCCCCGAGACAGCAAGTGCTTCGTTAGCGCTGGCGGTCAGCGGTGGTACGAGTCGGCCATGGCGCTGAGCCGCTAGTCACCCGCTAAACACCGGCTAAACTAGACTTACCCATGACTAAGATTTGTTAGTCGACTTCTTAGTCGCGCGGGGCGACTCTAAACACGACCGGTGAATACCAAGCGCTCACTCAGTGGCGACTATCGCTCACCACGTGATCCTTTTAGTCGATGATGTCGCTACTCAGAGGTTAGACAGGCGCTACTCGCGCCTGTTGAATACGGCTGTAAGAGTTCGGCTATCTGACGTCACCACCAGCCCTGCAAAAGAAGCAAATAAACTTGTGCTCCGCATTGAAATGACTGCGAGCAGAAAACCTTTTGCTCTAGTGAGGCGAGGCCAAAACGGATCTCTCAATTTGGATTCAGCTACCAGACGCAGGATACGAGCTAATGGCACCAATGGAGCAGAGTCAAAAGCGCAAGTCACTGGGCCTTCTCTGTTTATGATTGGTTCAGCGATGATAAAAAACGTACAAAGACATCACTAACAAATACAATACGATGGTGCGCTTCTTAAGCTGTTTGATTGGTTCTATCGGTGTGTAGCTTCGGCTGCGTTTGGGCTTAAGGTGACCGGGAAACCAAGAATAGAAAAACGCGGCCATTGCTGTTAACATGACTCAGTGCGGGCGAGATGGATGTGCGCGCGCGATTTAATTTTGTTAGCGTGTGAATGCTAAGATCTCATTGGCAAAACTCTGTAATCAGTCGGAGAATGCGTGTTTGTATGCTTGCCACTGTTATAGCTGTTTCAAGTTTTTTTTTCTGCTTTGCGTGTGCATGTGATGTGAGCTGGAGTCACTCAATTGTGGCGCGTGCGTTTCTGATTTACGGCGACAGCTGCAATCGGCGAATTTTCGCTGAGGATCATAGGGTGTGTTTGCTAGAAGTTGTGGCATGACGTCACAGTGTCCAGTGACCTCATCAAAAAATGTATCCTAAAATATAGGGGAAACTTGCTCCCAAATTCTAGCAAAGAAATTTGCATCGTGTTACGTGACGTCACGCGATACCTGAGCGTGACGTGACACCACTACGTGACATCGTGCATCTCGTTGCAAAGGGCACGTCACGTGACGCCACGACATAACTTAGCATTATGGCGTTACGAGGCACTGTGACCTTATATGGCGCCTTCGTTAGTGCGCAGTGTGATTGTGTGTCATCTGCGTGTAGTCCGCGCGCATAAAGTGCGCAAGCAACGCCTCGGCTGTCGCCGTAGTTCTTTTGCGAGACACGCCAAGGAAGTGGGAAGTTTAACCTTTCTAAATGCACGAGCATCTCTTTACGTTTCTGCGTTCTCTCTTGGTTAGCGTGAATCTTTTTGCGCGTGGGTGCTGGTGTGACCGCAAGACCACGACATCTCACAAACGCGGCGAACTGTTTGATCTGCAGCGTCGAGTGCTAGATGGCGGAGCTCTTCGGCAAAATGTGGGTTTAAGATTGGCATCATTTTGGGGAAAATGCGCTGACGCAATGTGGTGGATCAGGAGGAGAGTGTGGTTTCTAGGCTATCTTTGCTTGAAGCACTTTAAGTTCAGAGTCCACCAGCTGATTTTGTTCTTTCTAATGTAATGGCAAGTATTCGGGTAGCAGTAGGAGAACATGTTGGTTCAACATTTTTTTTGGTTTCTTGAACGCAAAAATGCAATAATAGAAAAAAACGTGTCTTTTTTTACGAAAATAGTTTCTGGAGAAGGGGAACAAGAGGGAAAAAGGACAAACACAAATTTCCAAACACAGCTGCCCCGGGTTCCATAACCGGACCAGGCGGATTTTCTTGGTCGCGCATCAGTCACCTAGCTGTGTTTGGAGATTTGTGCTTGTCCTTTGTCCCTCTTGTTACACTTCTCTAAGGATTATTTTCGTCAATATTGTCCAGCTCGCTTGCACCTTTGCATTTAATTGCATTATAAACGTGTTTTCTGTTTCGCTATAGAAACACGTTTTTTTCTTCCCGGGAACAAACAAAAACAAATGTTTTTTTTTTTAGTTTCGTTTTACAAACACGTATTTTTCGTCACGGAAACAAACAAAAACACGTGTTTTTGTGCTTTTCCCTTTTGTTGCCGTTTTTGCGTTCAAGCTAACAAGAATAAAAAAACAGTTGGCACTCTTTCATGAAGAGAAAAATTACTCTCCGTGGGATGCTTAATCTTAATCTTTTTGTACTTCCTCTGCCTGTCTATTTACTTGGTTGTGCAAGTGGCGAGAGAACGCTATCATAGCCTTGTTTTATTACGTTTCGAGTATGATTTCTGCTTATAAAAAAAAATTAAAATTCATTCATAGGCACTTTTGAACATACAATTCCAGAGCACACAATTTCCAAAGCAATCGGAGCCTGCACTACACGCGCGACTGCTGATGATACACCTAACCAGAAATGCATTATTAAAATGTTTTATACATGATTGCCATGCACATGATTTGCCTAAGGTATTCTGAAGTAAATGAAAGTATAATTGTACGAATGTTCATAACCTCCAACCTTACCGCTCCAACGCTGTACGCAGCTGAAGATATTCACGGGCGTTTGTTTGGCAACAAACCGGTCGCTGGCCTCCCATTGGCAGACCCCTCATGCCTTCCGGTTCGAGACTTCCGGTCGGCTACACAGCCTGCTACAACGTTGGTCTGCAGCGTGTTGGTGCCGGGTATCAGAGAAAGTGAAACCAGTTGAGTGATTTTTCTGGTATAATGTCCAGCACTTACTTTCGAGAATTGGACGAATTAGCGAAGCAGCGCTACCGGAAGAAGCTGACCATCTCCGGCGAGGAATTTCCCGACCCTTTGGACTCCTCTGTTCTCTCGCATGCATTTTCAACGGACGCCCGTCACAGGCCGCAAGTTGAAATCGGCGACATCTACGTTTATCTCGTCGAGGGAACGTGTTTTTACACAAGAGAACAATTCAAGAGCTACAAGCTCGAAGACGGTTATAACCTGTTTCTAAGTGGCAAAGTACGGAAACTGCACGCATTTGAGGCCTCAATTGAGAGCACCGTGGTAGTTCTCGTCACCGGGGAAGTGGAGGCAAGCCAGACGCTTGGGCGATACCACCAGCCGTCGGCTGTCACGAAGAAAGAGGGCACGGTGTTAAGCGCACACTGCACGTGCATGGCAGGGTGAGTATTAAATTTTTATCGCTACGGCACCACAGCAAGCTATTCCCATATTCATGATCATTTTGTTCTTGCAGGCTTGGCGAGGCGTGCGGCCACGTCGCGGCGCTTCTCTTTCGTGTTGAGGTGGACGTCAAGTTAGGATTGACCGATCCAAGCTCGACATCTGTCGAATGTCGCTGGATTACAGCATCTTCGAGTGCACAGGTATGTAGTTTTTAAATTTAAAGAGACAGTATTTATAAATAAACCAATTCAATTTAAAGAAAAACCAAGATAAACGCGAATGTTTGCTTCTCAGATTAGCATTGAGCCTTGACTCACGGCTGTTTGTACAGTGGCCGTTCTCGCCTAAAGTGGCCCAATCCAGTTTAACAGGTGTTGGAAACAATCCACGCCCACACATACACGGCGCCAGCCAAAACAATTACACCATCTTCCCGAGGGGAACCATGGGGTGATGCGGAGCATCGTGTTGGTTCCGAGGAAAGAGTCAGTTGCGTGCTGACGTCGAGAGATGGCGCCACTGACTGCCCTAGCGGGACCCCCTACGCGAGCCTTCGTCGCGGCTCGCGGCAGAGAAACTTGAAACGCTCGCCGCTCGCCGTTTATTTTTTTCACACTTGAAGGAGAGGAGACTAGAGGACGAGAGTTGCGCGTGCGCGCGCGGTGTGAGTAGAAGCGAACGAACGCGCAGTGCACGCAGCTGGTAGACAGAGAGAGCGGAGAGAGTAACGCACAGCTGTTGGAGAGAGGGAAGGAGAGTTGCGCGTGCGTAGTGCGAGTGCGGACTGCGACGCCGCGGGATATAGACCCGAGCAAGAGATGCTCCGCATCTAAAATTACTTAGGTACGATTTTTGGATTTGGCTGATTAGAAAACAAAACAAGCTCCACGTATCGTTCATTAAATAGCTATTTTTCCTTTTCTATGAGATAGCAATGCGAAATTTTTTCCCCCTTGAAGCAACTTCCATTTTATATTTGACTTATTAGAAAACAAAACGAGCTCCGCATATCCTTTATTAAATAGATATTTCTTTCCTGTGAGGTAGCAATGTGAAGATTTTTCCCCCTTGAAGCAGCTTCAGTAACAACTGCCAGAAATTTAAATAAATAGAAACTGCCAGAAATTTAAAATAAAGTATCTCTCTCTCTCTCTCTCTTCTGATAATGCAGGCGGCTCCAGTGTCGGCAATTGATTTTATCAAGCCTTCGAGGAAGAGGCAGCTGAAGCACGCCCCCACGCCAAAAGAAAGCTCGCCCGTTCCAGAGGCTACGGCTGAGCAACTCCAGGGCTTCTTCAAGGCAGTAAATGCGATATGCGCAAAACCGTTGTGAATCAGTGACCGACACATCAGGCTCAGTGAGCAGGAACGAATTGCTTCCTCTTTATCCAAACCAAGTACCCGTGCACGTGCTGCCTCACACAGGTTTGCAGGCATCACAGCCGTTACATCTTCCTTTCTTTGTAGTCCGGATGACAAACAAAAGCTGCGTTTACATGAATGCGACTTAGTCGGATTGAATCCAGTTGTTGCATTCAATGCGGTCATGTAAACGGCATAATGAGCTAGGGAAGCACATTGCACTCAAGTCGCTAGACAGAGGTGGATCGAGACGGCAAATATGCATTCATTCAACCCGTGTAATTGGAGGTCGCATCGCACATTGGTGGCGGCAGCGGATAGCGGTCCCGTGTGGTCGCCCACAGTTTTTTCCCGAGAAGAAACGGTAGCTTTCATTGCCAAACTATATGAGCGGAATAGCAATGAGCTGCTCGGAGAGGGTGGCCCCCGTCCAAGCCTTGCGAAATACGACTTGAGAATCCGAGGGAGTCGATAGAGGCTTCGGCGCCAGCATTAGTGACGCCAAGAGCTCCGAGCACTGCATGGTAGGGCAGAACGAGCAGCTCCTACTTCAGTGCCGTTTCTGGCTGCGCCGGAGCCTTTTGGCCTCAGGGTCGAGTCGCGGGTAGCAAGGTTTGGCAAGGTAAAGCACGGTGGCGTTCTCAGCGCGATTGGAAACAATCTTGCTCGCCAGGCCGTGCGCATGCACGTCACCCCGATCCAGAGTGGCCCAGCAGCCCGACCCCATAACGCTTGGGTCTTGATCTTTCTTCTGTCTCGTAACTTCTTGCACAGCATCAAAGACAGCGGGCACAATCTTTACGCACAGTTCGCGTTGACGTCCGAGTTGCACGCACACTAGCCTGATCCGTAACCAGTGGATTGTCTTGTTGGACTGCTGGGGCCCCTGGTGGGGTCATTGTAGCAGGCACAGCTTGGATGTTGGCTGGCTCCCAGGCTGGACAAGTATCCTCGAAGTCATCCGTACGCGCAGTCTTCCTTCGTCGGAAGCAGATGCAACCGATGACCTTTGCAGTGTCGTTGCGAACAACCCTCAAAGCTGCTCTTCGTGCGTATGCAATTACATTGCCGCTGTAACTGCGCAAAATTGCTGTGCTTTTTTGCAAATTTACATTCTTGTCTGTGCATTTCCACCACAATAGTGGCAACAAGTAAGCCTGCACACCAGTATTAATCTTCAGGATGACGTCCTTATCGGCTACCTTCGCTGGCACCAGCCACTCTCCTTGATTGCTTGTGCTGCGCATGCCCACTTCCAGAATTTCAAAGTCGCTCCCCGCCTTCGTGGCTTGTTAGTTACGTCGTTGATTATCGCGTCCATTCGGTTGGGGCAGCACGCCGCAAAATTACCTTGACATTTTCAGCATTCTTTTCCCACTGCTGGGCAGCACGCGCCTCGGTGACTGAAGTTGCACTTCTTACAGCGGTCGCGAAACGCTCGTACGTTTCATTCTTTTTGGGAGAGCAGTAGCTTTGAAACTTTCCTACGACATCCGCATAGGTCAGCTCTTCCTCGAGGTTAAAGGTGTCATAGACTTCTAAGGCTTGCTCTCTAGCGACATGCAGCATCACTGCAGCCTTCTGCTCTCCTTCCTTTCAGTGGGTGGTTCTGTAGCAGCTATGAAGATCTCCAGCCGTTGCTTAAAACGCCGCCGCCAGTTTTCAGCAATGTTGCTCGTAAACTGGAGCGGCTCCGGTGCTTTCAGCCCCTCCACGACCGAGGCAGCCGCTGCACTTGCTAGGACATTGGAACCACTTCTGACACCATTTATCAGTCGACAACATATCAGGCTCTATGAGCAGGAGCGAATTGCTTTCTTTTATCCAAATCAAGCACCCATGCGCATGCTGCCTCACAACTGTTACACTTTGTATAGTAGTGAAAGCATAAGCAGACCAATTGGGAGATGCCATTGTAAAAACTTGATTAAAGACTACGAAATGGCATGGCCAATGGCACGAGGGAATCAGGCATTTCTGTTCACAAGCTACAGAAGCCAACTCGGTCTGTTCGAAAATTGTTCAATATGTCAACAGAGATTTTGAACATTTTTTAAACCCTGTTCGACCTTTGAACAAGTTTCGGAAAAAGAAATTGCGACATCCTTAGCTACTGTGTGATGCCTTGAAGCAAAGCGCAAACAGGGCATTGTGGTGGGTTCTTAATGTAAGGTTGAGCTAAAAAATTTGCTTTCCCCAAATGTGAACGTCAAACTTAAATTGCTTTTCTTTCCCCGAAATAGAGTTACCTTTATAATGACCTGATTACATTTTGATAACACTTTTCAGGAGTTTGCACCCAGCACCCTAATACTGCAAAGCCTCACTGACAGCGAGGACACTGACACTACTGTCAGCAGCGATTGCGGGGACGACTGTGATCCAGTTCCAACACCTGGGACTGTTATTAGCGTGGAGTGCCTTTACGGCTTTTTAGATGAGCCAGCTGGAAGAGAAGCGACGCTGACAGCGGCAGTGTGCAACCAAGTGGAGCTCTGCACCCGCACTCATGCAATTTCTGACGAGTGGTTTCGGCAACGAAGGGGAAGAATCACTGCATCTGTCGTGGGAAAAGTACGTTCGTGTTGCACTGGGGCAGAGGGGATCGTCTCCGAGGTAATGGGCTACACGAAGACGCCCAATGTGTTCAGGGTGAGGTAGGGCAAAGAAAATGAAGTGAAGGCGAGAAATCGCTTCATTGCGAATGAGGCACCAAAACACAGAGGCTTCGAGGTGAAGGTGAGTGGCCTGCTTGTTGACTCGGAAAGGCCTTACTTAGGTGCTTCCCCAGATGGAATTGTGCCTTGTGGGTATTGTGATGATGCAGTATTAGAAATTAAGTGTCCAGCAACATGTGCTAACCTCAGAATTGATCAAGCAAAGTCAGTACTGCCATATCTTGACAACAACAGTGCTTGTCTAAAAGAGGACCATGCGCATTACGCACAGGTTCAAATGCAGATGGCTCTGGCCAAAACAACCCGAGCATTCTTTGTAGTTTACACAAATGTTGACCTAAGTGGGGAGGAAGTGCTGTTCAGTGAATGTTTTTGAAACACCACAGTGAGCATTGCTGAAGAGTTCTACTTTAGTTATATTTTCCCGGAAATCTACGGCAGAGAATTGTTAAAGAAAATTAAGGACGCCAACGACATGTGCATTTGAAAAATGCAGAAATCTGGATCAGTCTTGCGATGTGATGCATGTGACCGAGCCGTTCACATGAAATGTGTAAAGCTAAGACGTATGCCTAAAAGATGGGTGTGCTCTGCTTGCCGGCTTCGAGAATAGGTCACCGTTTTCATGATACACTGAAAGAACTGATTCCTTCTGTAGTTACGACTGCCTGGAGCTGAGCCGGTTGGTTTGGCATATTTTGTGAGGATTCCAGCTGAATGCAGAGTAAAGAAAAGGGAAGAGGAAGGAAAGGTAGAAGAAACTTAGATGCACACTGCTGGACTAGCAACATTTTACTGAAATCTTTTCTCCTCAACAGTCATCCATTAAAAAGGTTGGTAGTCCAGCAGTGTGCATCTATCTTTCTTCCACCCTTCCTTTGTCTCACCTTTCTTTACTCCGCATTTAGCCGGAATCCTCACAGTCATTCTGTAATATAAGTGTAAATAAACACTTTCAGACTGCTGCATTAAGTTTATTGTTGCAGCTACCTGCTTTAGTAAAATGCTTCATGCATGATCACAGCACTCTGGAACTAAATACAATGATGTCCTTCTCTCAAAGGGGTCATAAGTGGTTTTGCTTCCACAAATACTACTCGGAACAATTTCTTGACATATATGTACACTAGCAGTTGCAAAAAAATATAAAGAAAAACAAGTACTATTACATTTCTCAACTCGCAGAAAATAGAAGCAGCCACGCAATTGTTAATCATAGCCGCATGCTGGGGTTGGCAAAGCACAGGGCATGTGCTGGGCACAGATTGAAGAGTTTGGCTATTTCCATCAGCAGTGATTGGATGCACAATTAAAATAAATAATGATAGATGTCTGGACAGCATGAGGTTAGTCTTCCAATGTATGATGATGCTTGCAAGTTAAAAATGTCCGCCAAGGCATAGGTATAATCAAATAGAGCAGTCACACAGAGCTTGTGTGCAATCCATGAGTGGCATAACACTAATGTCACCCAGGAGCAATGTACATTTAAGCCCCATCTAATTTCATGGCCCTTTTATAAACTAGTTGCACGGTCAGCATGACAAAGAAAACTATTGCAGACATTGCATATACAAAAACATTCAAACATAACAATATACCTAGCTTAGTCTAAAAACAATTAATGCTCTTTGTTAGGGGACACCTGGGGTACTTTAAAGGAATGCTGAATCGAAATTTTGAGCTCACAAAATAAGGCTGGACTGTTAAGCAGGACGCTGCAAAATCCAAAAATATCACCCATACAGTGATATCTCTAACGGATCGCCATATTTTTGGAAAGGAAGTGCGAGATTGAACACGGCCGACGATGCACGTCACATCACGAGAAGCGAGCCCACTTCCCCTCATTTTCAAATTTTCTCGGAAAACAATGACGTCAAAGACCTCGCTTGATCGCGCCCTTCTTTTCCAAAAGTATGGCCATCCGTTTGAGATATCGATGTATGAGTGATGTTTTGGAGTCCGTACTTCTGCGGCCTTTTTTTTTTTGGCGAAATCTAAATTTTTGTTTAGTATCTCTTTAACAAGTTTGCGCGCACAAAAGCCATTCCTTGTAATACTAAAGTCAATCATGTGCCATCTGAGCAAGGTTGTGCCACTAATAAGCCTGAAATTCACTAAAAAATCCCGTGGGCCTACTTTCTCGCACAACTCTTGGACAGCCAATCATCGCAACTTACGGAGGCAGCTCAGTGAATGATGATGCCGAAACACATGTTTAGACCAAAAAACGCAGTCCAAGTTGTGACATTAACCAATGCAAAACGTCACGCTTGCATTGCTTAAAGTCACAACTCAAACTGCGTTTTTTGGTCTAAACATATGTCTCGGCATCGTCATTCGCTGAGCTGCCACCGCAAGTTGCGGTGATTGGCTCTCCAAGTGATGTGCGGGAAAGTGGACCCACAAGTTTTTTTTTTAGAGTGTGCTTCAGCGAAGATCTACTTCTTGAGCAGATGCAGCTGCAAGTTAGTTAGGGCAGCACAAACAATCAAGGCCTTGTCAATTGTGCACATCGCACCATCACCAGACTTCTTCACAAAAGAGATTGGCAAAACAGTCTGAAAAATCCTGAATACTTTCAGCCGCCTAAATGCACGCTTTACGTGGATGCGTGCACGAGACAGCTGGCGAGAAAGGGTAACTTCTGCTCCTGAAAGCTGTTTTTTTTCCTTTAGTGAACGCGGGGATCAGCAAGGTGGCACCCTTTGCCGCGAACATCTCTTGGCACCGGAAGCCTCTGTCCACAAGGTAGACGTCCCCTTCCCTCACAATGTTCAAAAGACCCGACTTTAAAGTTAGCTCCTTATCTGACCCCCGTCCCCCCATGCCCTTGAAATGAAAGTAATGGCTCCACTGGGTGACACAGTAATAAGGACTTTTACAGTGTTGCGGTGCTTGTACCTTGAGTATGTGTGGCTCCTGGCAAGCATGTACGATGGTTTCTGTATGAAAATTGCAGTACAGTCATGGACACCAATGACATTGCTGAAAACAGGATCATGGAAAGCACATGGACGGTTACGCCGGACAGCTCTTTGTGAGGGCCATACAATTAACTTTGCAAGGTTGCATGAAAGTACGTCCAGCCAGGCATGAAAGACTGCACCCACAGTCTTGGCGGACATCTTGAACCGGCATGCAAGGTCATCATTCAACAAGCCTAGCCTGAGCTTCATGAGCACAAGCACGAGCTGTTCCTGTGGCTGTAGAGACGTTAGCTCAGGCTGCCAGAAGCTCAAAATAAAGGACAGCAGTGTGTGAAACATCTGCACACTGACAACGCCTGTGTAAAACTTGACTCTGGTGTCCGAGTGCAGTGCTGCTTGTGTCGCGGAATTCCCGTTAAAACCAGCGATCAAGTTCTGGTTTGTGGCCTTCTACTCTGTGAGGAGCTTGTCCGTTTCTTCAAGCTGATTCTGCGTTTCAGCAAGGGCACTTCTCAGCTTGCCATTCTCGGCCTCAAGACGCTCAATGTCCTTGATTGTAAGTACGGTACCAACAGACACGTCACACTTGGAGCTGGACTCGCAGCGTTCCACACCTTCGCTGTCTTCCGGCTCAGTCGGAGCCTGGTCAACAGAAGCGTCTTTTGCTTCAGCCCCCGCTCGTTTTGAGCATCTTGCCTGTTGACGATTGTAGCGTTGCAACTGCTGGCATGTGCGTGGCTTGCGAAATGGAAAGAGTGAGGGGCAATAATCAGGATGACCTGGATCGTCTGATGTGCCTCCTGGGAAAATGAATAGAAAAAAAATCAAAATAGATGAAAGGCAGGAAACACTGGCAAGGGTCACATTTAACTTGCTCTACTTGAGTGAATACATAAATTAACGTTGCGTCCATCTTTGTCGTGCTTTACCCTACGCGGCGAGCAGCCAGCTTTGGAACGCCTTACGACTGTACGAACGAGATTTCGCCAGAAATTGTTGTGTGCCCATGAGTGGGTTCATACTACTAACATCAAATGAAAAAGCACACTTAGGGAGGTGAAGTAATTACGGGTATCAGACGGTTCCTATCTTCAAAACAAGTATGGCACGGTTAATCTGAACGGATGAACTGAAGATAAATAAATCTAAACATTTTGTGGTACTAAAATGTTGTTCTAAACTTGTATTAAATGTGTCCTTCGCACAGTAACGCGCTCGGAGCTCCCACAAATTCGGCACGATGTGTTGGAAATAACATTGTTGAAAAGGAAAAACCTGCTGGCTCACCTTGAAGAAATCCGCGGAACAAATACGGCTGTTGTTGTTCGGACGCCAGTTGTCCTTTTTCATAGCCTGCAGCCACGAAGCTCTTCGCTCGGGGTCTGCCGGAAAGCGGTGCGCTCTCACCGCAGACAGCAGGTTCGTGCCCGAATGCAAGCTGCAGCCGGGGCGCTGTAGCACCTTCCTTTCTTCGGCAACGGAGGAACGTCTTGCGAAAACATCTCGACTCATGCGAGAGCGGGCGCGGCGAGAAACGCAACACACTCGAAATAGCGAAACAAATTTCCACCCAACTACGTCGCGGGACGCCGGCGGAGTCGGGGAGGCCGGAAGTCGAGAAAGGCACTTTCTGGTTTGAGTGACTGGTGGCGCCCTCGCGATGAGCTTTACCCGAAACGAGGTGAATAGAACATAAAGATTGCCGATCGAAAACTTCCATTGATCGTATTTTCTGAAGGATGGCCTAGAGGAAACATCAAAAACCCCGTCTTAGAGGTCTTGGGAAGAGTGACTCACTAAAAATTTAACGACACAAATTCCTATTTAAAAAAATGTGCCTACTCATTCAATACATAAATCGCACTGCATATTTTCTTTTAGAACAAAGTTAACCTGCTATATATATTTCTAATTTGGTAACCTACCTTCATTTGCCCTAATACAGCAACACCATGAAATCTATTTATCTTTTGCAACGAAATGAAACTTTTTTAATAACCAAACAACGTTGACGACAGTCGCCGTGTAGATGCGTGTTAAAAGGAAACATTCTATGTTTTGAGAAGTTTTGGGAGAGCTACTTGAATATTCGTTTTAATTACTGTGGAAATGCTCGTCGCCATTGATTTCAATTATTACTAGACTTTCGGTTTATTTTATTTTTTGTTGTTGTCATGGAAGCGTAGGTAATTTAGATTCTGCTCTTGTGCAACGTAATCTGATTCCATAGAAGACTCTGCTTTTGGCCCATACTGAACAAAAAGGGGTTTACTACGGTTGATCAAATGCCATTTCATAGAAGCACGTGTTAGAGAATAGGCACGTTTTGTCGAAGCACGGTTTAGAGAATGCAGAGACTCAGTTTAGAGAAACGCCGTTTATCGAAAAGGGGACGCTTTAAAAAAAAGGCTTTCCTACTTCTCGCGTGTATTACTGGTGCTCGTTTTAAGCCATGTCCCCCGCTGCGCTTCCGCCGCTTCGCGGCGGCAGTCTGTGGCGGCTCATTACAAAAATGTTAACTCACCTGATTTACCCGTCCACGCCGCTTCGCGGCGGCCAGATTCGCTAAAAGGAGGCTCATCGCCATTATCTCTAAACTGGGTTCTCTATAAAATAATTCGATAAACCGGGGTCGGTAAAACGGCGTTTGCAAAAACGAGCTTCTCTAAACCGCATGCCTCCGAACAAAGAGCACTAAGTTACCGCATTTAAAGCTGCTTTCCAAAATGACCAAACAACTAGCCCGTCTTTTTTTTTTGTAACTTTGCAATGTATTTGCAAAGAGTAATGCGAAATATTGCGTAATTGACGTAACCACTTTCTAACACCATAAGTAACACTACGTTAGTCAGGCACGTATCCAGGGGGCGGCCCATGGGGAAAGGGCCCCCTTCCCCGAAATCTTCAAATTTGCTGGGACCTCCTCTCCCCCTCCCCCTCATACAACATTTTGTCATGGGCGGGCCCCCCCCCCCCCCGAAACAAAATTCTGGCTATGTGCCTGACGTTAGTACACGTACAGTTACTGTTAGAACACGTAAGAGTACAGCTAGCTTAAGGAGCAATTAACTAACAAACATTTCTTTTAGTTTAGTAATAAAAACTATTTTTCATAGAGTTTTCCCCGGTCAAAGAAGTGTTGAATACGCGTTGAGCTTCAGTTTATATAGAAAGGGCTACGTCTTGCCGGTGCACTCGATGTCCGAATTTATAATAAAGAAAGATTGTTGCGATGTCTGCAAAAGGTATGTTGAAAGCTGCCATCGATTTTAGCGTCCCAAGGCAGAGAGAAGTCCAGGAAAGTTAGATTGGGAGGATGGAGAGGATAGAAGGAAACGAATATTGCAAGCTTACTCGGAAGTTTAGAACATGAATAGATCAAATTGGATAGATAAGCTTTCACAGAAGCAACTGACTCTGAATGATACGACGCTGCTAAAGTGTGCAGGTAAAAACCTTACCTTGTATTAGGAAATTAATTTTTATTGATCCAGGGTCAAGTTGGCTAATTTACTAGAAATACATGCGAGACAGTGAAAAAAAAAAGACAGCAATCAGACCGGAGGGTTTAGGGCAAGGTCAAATATACCAATAGCGAAAAAAATATCTGGAACATCTATATCGCTCGATGCTAATCACCGAAATATGGGAGAAACTAAGCGAGTCGTTTCTGGGAGCGATATACCATTTAAAATGGTTTCCAAGTCGCAACTATGTTTTTTTTTTGTTCACTTGCAACTTTTGAGAATGTAAATCGGTTCGTAGATGCCACTCGCGTTAGCGTGCCCATGCACACCTGCGTCCCTACATTAATCATTCGAAACAATTCCTCAAGCTCGTTCATCTAAATTACGATACAACCGGCGAGCCCTCTCCACTTCTACAATGATCTCTGTTTGCCGGAAACTGATACATTTTTTTCTTCGCTTAGCGCAGTATCCCATTTCGATATTATGTCCTAACTACGACTTTGCTTATTGAGTTGAAACAATGATAAGGGAAAAATGAAGAAATATTTACAAATACAGAGTTGCTTTACCATCGGTTAAAAGAAAGGAACAGCAAGCAGACTAAAACGAAAAACTGTAAAATTAAAGTCAAACGTGAAAAAACAAAATTATACTTAGTTGCTTTCTTTGGAAGAACAACAATGACAAAGCTGCTTCATAATTCGGGCATTTTGCACTTTTTCCCAAAGGAACGTTGAGGTCGAAAAAGCTGGCTAACACATAAACAAAGCAAGTGCCCAGGGATGGGGTGAAAGCGTCTTTCAGTTGGTGCTGCTTTCGGGCAGTTTTCGCATTCAAGAAGTCGCAAGAAAAAAAAATAACAGGAAAAAACGCAGGCACGCAGGTGCAGGCTTTGAGCGGTGTAAACTCCTAGGGTGACACACAGGAGCCCCGGGTTCAATCCGAAAAATGAATGGTTTAAATTAAATGGTAAAAAAATGTTGGTTTTAGTGGAGTTATAAATTGTAATATAAACAGTGTTGGCGGTAACGCGTTACAAGTCACGACGTTAAGGGTACGCGTTACTTTTTCCGGTAACGGGTAACCTGCTCGTTAACTTTTCAAAACAGTAACGTACTTACATTACTTATTTCGAATAACCAGGAATGTCCTTATGTTAGTCGTTGCCAATTCTTCCCAAGACTTAGAAAAAGACTCTTCAATTACACTTCATGCTTCTAGTTTTTAACTTGCTCAGCAGGTGAAACCATAAAAAAATATTAGCTATTACCTATTTATGTTCAGTTTCTGCATGGACATAATGTTTCTTGAAATATTGCGCTTATACATACCCACAATTTCACAACAGTAAAACGTGTTAATTCATAATTAAAAAAGTAACACAAAAGTAACGTACTTTACTTTTGAGTTACTTTATTTTATCAGTAAAGGCAACGATATCGCGTTCTATTTAATTTGAGGTAACGAAGGACGGCAACGCGTTTCTCTTATATGCAAGTAACGAGTAACGTATTTCGTTCCTTTTTTTGGCAACCAATACAACAACGAATATAAGGCATATTAATATGTATTATTTAATCATATCAATAGTGTTACAAACATACGATCATCGATCATATGCCTATGAGTGTTTTTAGCGTTTGCGAATGTTTGGCCGCAGTCAACCCAGATGCCTGTATGCGAGATAACTTTAAGGTGTCTAATACTGGGGATAATACAGAAAGATCTCGAGCAATACAAAATTTGATGTAGATCCTTAAATTTCAGTTAGATGCCTGCTATGCGTTCGAGGCAATTACAATCCCCGGAAATATTATTATTTTATTTTTTTATTCTGGTGGTTTGAAACGTAAGATTTTGCGAGGGTAAGTCTTAGGACCCAATGCAGAAAACATTGTCGTGCTTACTGTATGAAATCGGTCCGGAAAGTGAAATCCGGACTAAGATCAAACCGGAGTCAGACCAGAGAGGCGCCTTCCGGTTCGCACAAACCGTGAGTTTTCGAATCCAGTTCAAAGTCAAATTGGAGGAATTCCGGAAAGGCGAATTCCGGTTTGCTCAGACCGTGATTTTTCTAATCCGGTGCGAAGTCGAATTGGAGGAGTTCCGCACAGACGAATTCCAATTTGCACAAACCTGATTTTCCTAATCCACTTCAAAGTCAAATTGGAGAAATTCTAGACAGACAAACACCGGATCGCACAACCGTGATATTTGGAATACGGTGAAAAGTACAATTGAAGGAATTCCAGACAAAAAATATGCGGTTCGAACAAACCCTTCCTTGTCATATTTGGTTAAAAGGCAAATGGGACGAAGTCTAGACTGAAAATATCTGCTTTGCCCAAACCATACTTTGCCATATCTTGTTCAAAAGAAAATCAAATCAGCCGTCTGATGCCAAAGACTTTCACGCGTACGGTTGAAACATAAAGTTGCAAACAATCCATCTTGGTCCCGTACGGCTGCGTTGATCAGAGCTCAGAGCGCAGAAGACGAGCTGAATCGCGGCGCCAAAAAGGTGACATCACGGCGATTTTTGCGCAAGTCATTGGCATCTAATTCCATCTAGCTTTTTCGATGCACTCTGCAATACTTGTTCATTATTATGCTTAAACTGCGTTTTTTTACTTTTTAATTATTTTTCAAAATAATTTCTTGATATATGTCAAATAACCTTTTTTATATAATTTTCATCACATAATACGAACAACAACAAAAACTAACTCGATGCCACTGCTAGATGTACCCACAATCCGAAACTGTCATTTCAGTATATTTGATAGCTTTCCTGCCGTGTCCTTGTTTGTGTTGGAACTTTACCGAGACCGGCATTGGATTCCCTCTGCCGAAAGGATGTACGCCAGGAGCGAGCTGAACCTTACACCACGGCTTGCCTCGTCGGAGACGATCGCGCGCGGGGGGGCGAGCTGTGAACTTCGTACTTGCAGCGGCCGGATGCAGCCGCGAAGGTCAACACCTGGGAAAGTGGAGACTCGACCAGAAAGAAAGCTGGAAGGCAAGCAAGCGGAGTTTGAGAAAGTGGCACGTCGGTTTCGAACGAGTGTGTGTAGTTTAGAATAAAAGTGTTGGGTTTTGTTAAGACGGATCGATATCTCTTCGTCAGTCCGGCTTCAGAAGCATCCAGGGAGCGAAAAATACGCCTAAGACACCGCCCGCGACGGCATCATAAACGAAACCTTGACCTGCTCAGGATTTCTCAACGGTGGTGAATGCTCCTTGCGAGTTCGTGGTTTTCGCTAGACGTACTTACTGAGACTGTGTATGTGTCCGTGTGGTGCACCTGCTCGGTTTTTTAGCTGAACTACCGTACATCAGGAATTTACCCAGCGGCATTTTGAGTTCTTTGAAATATATTTTTCTTTGTGATAAAGAAGTCAGTTGTCCCTATTTGATATGATCTCTTTCGTCTGCAGCTGCTTGCGCCCGGGTTTGAACAAATACTGGTTTTTATCGTGTTTTTGAGTTACAATATGCTTGTAATACTAAATGTCTGCAATAAATTTCCAATAATGTTTTTAACTGCATTTTTTCTATGGTTCACAATCATTTGGGCGTCTAATGGGTTGATGGGCTGAGGGATTTGGGCTTAAGGGTCTGACGGTTTGAAGGGTTTCTCTTGTGGGTATCTCTGTTTCACCTTCTTATGCAGTGCAGCAGATGCTACGAGCTATTCTTAAAAAAGAAGCACGGCGAGCGTGTCACATAACTGGCCACACCACGCGCAGCTGTGCCCTACCGGAAAGCCAGGTGACATGCTTTCAGCACTGGATTTCCTGGGATGGCTTGTAGCATTAGCTGCAGTACATCGGAAAATGAAACAGAGTAGGTATGCCACTCTATTAAACTATTTCTATTATTTTCCGGTGTTGCGTGATACGGTTTAATATACGGGTAGACCCACTCCGGTGAAGCTATACGGAGTGGCCAGATACGGTTCAGCTTCCGCCTTGAACAATTACAGTTGGGTTTTCGGACTGGTTATTTCTGGTTCATTTTACGGTTTCCAGAAATCCGGTTTGCCTATGGGTCCATATGATGGACTGAGATTCCGGATTCATTCCGGTTTATTTTTGAACCATTTTTTTTTGGTAGGGACACTTTTCTGAGGTTCTAATTTCTATTCGTTATTATCGTACTAGTGCCGCCTATAATTATGTGCCATGTATATAGTATATTGATTTCGTAATGCTGTTGTTCGAATGAAATAAATTTTTTGCAGCGTTTTGCTGACTTTATTTGAAAGAGTGTGCAGAGGGCAAATGTCCAAGAATGTTGGAAATGCATAATAATAATAGAAAAAAAATTAAAACGCAAATCTGCTAAGGCCAACAGATGGCTTTCGGCGCCAACGCCATAATACTTTCTTTTAGATGATTTGTTTATATTTGAACACGTATGAACTGTAGCAATTACTTTAGCCTTCTTGTTACTGGGTGTATTGGGAAAAAGAAAACCATGTTTTACAACGCCCAAATTAAACTACGCATTGCCGAACACTCAGCTCTCACCCAGATAGTGCTAACGGTTGGCACCACATGCCCATGTTTCAGAACTTTCCGTGATCAGTGATAAAAAAATTATAGGTGATATTTTGGAAATTTTCAATGAGAAAATAACGTTCACATAAACCCGTGACTACGTGAAGATGAATGGCGTCTGCTGCTGGGATCGGACTGCCTTTCCTAATTGCAACTTTCTGAAAATCTCCTAGTAAGTTCTGAATTAGCAAACTATCAATGGTACCATTCTTTGAGACAGCAAATTTTCAAACTAAATTTGAGACAGCAAGCTCTATATTACCACCCCAAAAAGTTTTGTCTCAATTTGTCTAATCTCATTATGCAACCTATTGAACGATTTGTTTGCTCAAAGAGTCATGTAATTGAGAAAGATGATACAATATTAAGGGAAGTGGCCGTATGATTATGATAGCAGTTTTCATTCCTCATCTTTACCACAGATGGCAGAAATAGACCTTGAAAGGATAATAAACAAAATATGTCAGTATCAAAATCTGTGGGGAATGATAAAATACGTTTAAGGAATATCCAGATTAATTTTTATAAAATTAAAAGATGCTTTAATAAAGATATCAAGCTGCTCACTTTTAACTAAACACATTCCTGTGGGGAAAAAACCGCGGTAATCAGGCCGTTATTATAGACGGTAAAATAAAACCATTACGATTTACAGGCCGATATCCAGACTGTCGGTAATACCACAGGTTATGGAAAATTCGCTACTTAATATAGTGAATTCATATTGTGAAAAGTATGATTTAATACACATATTCCAGTACGGCTTTCGGAGAAACAGGAGCATAAAACCTCTGCAAGAAAATTTTACAAATCACGAAATTTGCGGTCTGGATTTTTTTACCTTTTCCTATATTTCAAAAAGGCTTTCGAGACAATTGATCATAAGCTGCTACCATTGAAGCTCGTAAATACGGATTTTATGAGCAGTCTCAATGAATTTCTAACGAGTACATTACAGACAGGTGTCAGCTGGTAAAAAATAGGCAACTTTAAAAGTAATGCAATATAAATTAACTCGGGAATGCCTCAGGGCTCAATTTCAGGCCCTCTTCTCCTCAATACTTATATAAATCAAATCGAAGCACTACCTCTTGCACCTTGAGTGTATCAATACGCAGACGATACTGCCTTAGCACTGGAACACAGTGACGAAACAAACACACTTTTATTTTTTCGAAAATATGTTGAATTACTTATGACCTGGTTTTCAGCCAAGTCCCTGCAAGGATTTGAATTTGACTACTTCATTGTTCCTTTATTATCATCATTGCAGAAACTGTAGCTGCCTACCGTGAGACTAAGTCCAAACAACAAGATATTTATCGATTCATCTGGATGTAAATTGTTTATGGAATGATCATGTTGAATATACAATCAAAATGATGAGTGCCGTCTTTGCTTAGTTATATAGGATGCGGAGTGTAGCAAGTATGTATATTCGAAAAAGTGTGTAAACCCCACTGTGTGAATCTATCCTTCGTTATGATATTTCGTTATAAGAAACGTGTTCGAAATAAAAAAGCAAACAATCGACAAGGTTCTATACAAAATAGCATGAAGCATCATCTGTGGTACAATGAACGAGGAACCAGAGAAAGAAGAGGAAATGAATGAAGCGAGAGTCTTAATTACTGAGCAGCTGCACTGCTAAGCAATTCTGGTAAATAATTACTTCGATAGAGATTTCAAAATTCTTTTAAGAAAAGAACGAAATCTAAGGCGCACTAAGAAGTTTGTCCTTTCTAGAGTGAATACTAGCTGTGGATAGAAATCGACGTCATTATACCTTCCGTTTTAATTTATTAAGCAACCTAAAGAGCTTCTCAACTGGGATTCATTGAAACAAGTAAAATACAAACTGAGACACCGGTACTACACATTTGATATGTGATTGAAAAAAACTATGTTTTTCTCTTGTTTTTTTAGTATGTGCGAGTTTTCTTTGCTTGGTTTCGTTTAGATGCATGCCAACAACGCACACTTTGTTATCATTTGGCATGCAACCTATTGGACGCCAAGTCCCGCAGACAAGTATATGCATCCATGTTTTAGCGGGCCAGTATATGTGTAGTAGTATGTGAAAGGTGCAATAAAATAATCAATCAATCAATGTTTATTGTAGTGCACAATAACAACCTTGCGGTCTTTGTACTGGCGCACTGGATGGAAATGAATTCATAAAACACACAAATACTAAAGAGCAATGCACTATACAGTAACTGCATAAAATCATACACGACATACACTGAGCTGAATGATAACAAAATACAATTTCTAGATCTTCTGTACAATGATGAGAAATTGCATTAATATAAAAACAAGTTTGAGAGGCACTCACAACGAATAATATACGAAGCAGTAGCGCAACCGCAAACCCAACAATGTCTGTGCTCCCTGAAATCAATCTTAAATTGAACCACGATCATTATTCACCCACCAGACAGGTCTTCAATAGGATTAACAAATGCCCTGTAGCACGAGTTAAAAATAACGAGTCTCTCAGAGTACTGGTTATAACACTCAGTCAATCTATTAATTTGGCTTAAAAGACTAAACTCTTTGGGAATATCAAATTATGATTTATTCCGAGTAGACACGCGTGGAACCCCAAGGCACACTTCAGATAAGAGATTTGGTGAATTAATCCAACCATGCAACATTTTAAACAACAACTATACGTCCGTCTTCTGCCGACGCCTGCGCAGGCTTAGCAAGTCAACACGCTTTAATGTTGCGTTATAAGTTGAACAATGAACATCCATCATAAGGTAGCTATGTTTAAAGATGGAAATAACCTTTTTCTGAACTTGGTCGATTTCCAATGACTTAGTTTAGAGATTCGGTTCCACACAACTGATGCATATTCTCACTGGGGCATGCATAACGAGCGGTACAACGTGAGAAACGCAGAAGGATGCTTGAAGTGCTTCGTTAAGCGAGAGGCACCACCCAGCGTGCGCAGAGACGAGTTAACGAGCCTAGTTACGTGACTAGAGAATCGCAGGCTAGGATCGAACATAACTCCCAGATATTTCGTTGCACGTTCCCGGGACAGGGGTTCACTATGAAAACTATATGCGAGAAATGTATTTTGTGCCTTCCGAGTAAATGTCATAACCTTGGTTTTAGCAGGGTTGAAGAAAAGATTATTGGCTGGGCATCACCTAAAGAAAAAACATGTATCTTCCTAAAACCTAGCGCAATCATCTCAAGTAACTATTTCTTTGTATAGTTTAATGTCATCAGCGTATTGAAGGAACGAAGAATTAGAAATAGCATCAGAGATGTCATTTACGAAAATTTTGAACAGGAGCGTTCTTAAGACAGATCCCTGACGAACGCCAGAACTTGCCCCGTACAATGAAGAGTTCATATTGTTGACTCGAACGTATGCTTTTCTGTTTGACATATAGCTTTGATACCAGTCGTATAATGTGCCACGAACCCTGTAAACGAAAAGCTTTGATAAAAGGATCCTATGGTTTACAACGTCAAATGTCTTGCCAAGGTCAAAGTAGACCACGTTTAGCTGACCTCTGTTGCAGACTACCTGGGATGCGGTAGACTCAAAACTAGATTTGTAGCCGTTGATCTCCCGATCATAAACCCATGCTGATTAGGGAAGGTAAAGTTTCGATATTTGAAAGACAATAATTAATGAATTAATGTTAATAGAGTTTGGGAAATATAGAGGGAAGGGAAATCGGTCTATAGTTGAGAACATAACCTTTCTTTCCCGATCCCGATAGTTGAGAACATAACCTTTCTTTCCCGGAACGACCACAGCAATATTCCACATTTCGTCGAATACTCCTGACCTTAACGAGTTGTTAAATATTGCACATAGTGCAGGTTTGAGTACATCATGAAAGGTTTTAACAATTGCAAATTGTATACCATCGTGCCTCGCAGATAGCGTGGCTTTCATTTTTTCGATACCTGGCTCTACACATTCCTCATCGACCTTAATGTAAGTCACATTAAGGTCACCGAGTTCATTCAAGTGAGTCAATGTGGCAGAGGATCAGACAGTACTGTCTTCGTAGGCTGAACTAAAATGATCTGCAAAAAACTCGGGCACGCACTTCGCATCTCTTTCATCGTGATCCAAAGCTATTGTCGATTCGATATTCTCCTCGGAGCGTGATCAGTGTACCTACAAAATTTCTTAAGGTTTTTGACAAGGTCAGATTCTACTGAGTCATGATACGCCTGGCGGTCACGCCTGGCTCCCACTTTTTGAGACCACTTTCCTTAAACTTTCTGTGCAAGCAGTCCCCTTTTAGTAGCGCTCTTAGTTCATTAGAAAACCAATCAGGAAAGCAAGGTTTCTTCAAAATCTCAAAGAGATGAATCTGTCCATGTCCTCTCGAATTAATATCGTAAAGAGAGCTACCTGCTCATTTGCATTAGAGGATTTTGAGACCGGAGACAAATCAACACTCGAGAGGTGGTGGAACATCCCGATGTAGTCTCCGGATCAAAAATTGCGTAAAGTGCGTGGAGGAGAGCCCTCGATAGGAGCGCGAATCGAGGAATCATTAAAATAAAGCACTAAGTCAAGGGCAGGATGTTACTTATACAGAGGAACCATAGGGACTTTCCCTCGGGCTACACACACGCAATCCATGTTTGAGAGACTTAAATCTAAAGCATTACCTCGGTGGTTAAGAATATCGTTGTGTCGTGCAAACTCTAAGAAAGAAACGAAGTTTAGGAGGTCGTTGCCTTTCTGCTTGGAATAAAAGTTGTCAGTAGAAACATTAAACTGAGCCCACTTGATGCCTGGAGCATTGAAATCACCTAAGATTAAGACATTACACCCGAGTCACACGTTAACGGTGTTTTCCATGCCAGCGATACACGTGCGAAAGTCGTCAAGCGTCGTTTGCAGAGTTAGGAGTCGACTTATCTTCCCGTTCCTAAAATTTTAGCTTTGTTACTAATGCACCAAAATTCGATTTTGATTCTTCTATGGTCACTCCCTAGGCTTTTTATACCTTCTTCGTCTATTTGCATACTTTCTAGCCAGTTATACAGCTTTGGGAACATGAGACAGAGGTAGGTAAAAAAGGCCAATAAAAAGGCGTACTTTCTTTGCACACTCGATTTTTACCCATAAACTCTCGGGAACCTTTTCGAAATGTTCAAGTCTTTTCGAGTGGAAACGCCTGTCAACAGCCACTAGCACGCCGCGTCCAGTTGTAACACGCGTGGCCAAGTCGCGGTCAAGCCGGTGCACCACAAAAGAAGGTGGAAAATCATCGGAGGACCCGATATCACAGCATAACCAGGTTTCCATTGAACAAAACATAAGATAATTGGATAAGGTAACGTCAGGAAAAGAGCATTCGGTTTTTGTGCGTAAGCCGCGGACGTTTTGATATAATAATAATAGTAATAATATTAGTAATAATAATAATAATAATAATAGTAATAATGATCATATACTTAGCTTATATCAATCTCGTGAAAAGGCAGATCTGGTTTTCCTTTTCAGAGTCCTTTATGGCATGGCCGATTGTTCAGAACTGCTCTCACAGATATCTTTACGAGTTCCTCGGACAGCGACCCGTTTGACAACGTCTTTTTACTCTCCTCGGACGTTAAATATCCTGGACCCCATGTTTCGTATGTGTAGGACATATAGTGGCATTGCAAGTCACCTTCATAGTTTTTGTGTGACTGAACATGTTAGATCTCCCAGAGTCTTGTATGAGTTTCGCTGAAACTGTCGTAATTGTGATTTTATTATATATCATTTTAATAAGGTATATTCGTTTTTGCGGCAGTCTTCTACCCTGCGTTTGGACCGTGTGTTCCGTTCTTTCCTTGTTGTGTAGGTCGTATCTTTCTGTCAGGATGCGTGATACGTATCATGTATTTTACTCAAGGCTTTAAGTTTTTTATGTTTATTTTTTCTAAACTTTTATTGTAGTGTTTTAAGTTTTTGTGTGCCAGTACTAAGACCGCATGGCCGTTCCTTGACACCTAATAAAAATTATTCTTGATTATTAATATTAATATTATTATTATTATTATTATTATTATTATTATTTTATTAGTAATATTATTTTATAATGGTCAATTCGGAAACTTTGAAATATTGTCCTATCTGCTGGCACCATATTTGAACAGACACTAGCGTTAAGCGACGCGTAGTTAACTTTTACAGTAAAAAACACAAATTTCATTCCTCTCAAATACCCAGTATACAAACAAAGTTTTCTGGTTACTGATGGTGCATTCTCAGACTTGATAGTATGCTGTATGGCTACGCGATGTGATATGTGTTGCCCTCAGATATTATGTTGGAATATGTTATACTGCACTAAAAGCTTTATGCACAAATGGTTTAGTGGAAGTCAAGTCCAAATAGAAAAAGCGCTATTGTGTCAGTTTTTCGCAACACTATTGTTTCCTTTTACTTAGCTCTCATTCAACTTCTTTACATTAAGCAACCCGCTTCGGTGACCGTAGCTCCATTTATTTGTACTGATCAGTGAATTCTTCGTGGAAGTTCTTGATTCGGTCAAGCATGTCCAGGAGCTTGGCCATCGGTGGAAGTATGGTAACTCTGAAAAAATTTGCCTGTTAGCAGATTGTGCAAAGTGCAGTTTTTACATATAAGTCTTTTTCATGGCTGCTGACCTCTCTCAGTGCATTCTGGTCATTTTTGTTATGATGAATACACGCAATTTTAGTTGCAGTGCATATCATTACCAAGGAGTCATATGAGTTGACCCATGAGCCACAGGCCTACTGAAAGTTGCCATGTAAATTCCTGGATGGCAATGTTAAAACTTGAAATGCAACGTTTTATTACCTTGTGCCAGTACAAAAGGGCAGGCACAGTCTTTGGTTGGGAATTAAAATGTTTGGGTATGGTGTTGCTCATGAAAGCAGAATTATGCAGCTCTCATTACTCTGGCATGACCGCAATATAACTTGTATATGTCATAGCCACAGAGGATTCTTGACGAGGGCCATAGATCGTTCTTACCGGAAATGGCAGGTTCCTGGGAGTTGGCCAAACGCGCTGCCTGGTGTTACACACACACCTTTTTTCTCAAGCAATTCACTCGCATAGAAATAGCTGGGCTCCTGACCAAGACTCTGCGCAACGAGAAAGGAAAACATGAAAACCCGAAGTTGTGTGCACTGATTATCTAGCCTGAAATTACCAGGTTTCTGCGAAGACTTTCAATAATTCCCAAAACTAGGCTGGTTGAGAAAATAAGAAACTCTCTTCGTAAACAAACTGCCAGCCACGGCGGACGTGAGGTATTGCAAAAAACATACCGATTAAAAAAAGTGAAATAAAAGTTAAATATTAACTTTTTAAGCAGTGAAAATAAACATATGGTTTCATTTTTAAATTTTAGAACGACATGGAGCACGTGGTAAGCGTGGGTGTGCGCTCAAATTACCACTCGTACAGGACTCGCAATTTCGGTGTTTTTGCATTGCAGATTTTGGTTGTTGCCTTAATATTTCTACTTGGTCCAAACTATCGTCCTTTACTAAAGTGTACGAATGTCCATTCGTATCTCTGGTACATACCCTGCCCCCTAATAAACATCAAAGATCAGGTCCCTCTGAGTTTTCTGCTTAAAACTGCGGGTGAACAATGCTTTTTTAACTTGATTTCTTTCTTTCTTTATTTGTGCATACTTCGACGTCAGCTCCGGTCATTTCAGGAGTGGAAAACAGCGCTTAATATAAATTAATATTCAACAATAAAGAAGCAAAACACAAGAAATAATGATTTAACAATCACACATTAAGGCAAGGTAAGTGTCCCTATTTCTAAAATAAAGTCATCGTTGTGAAGCACGCGTGTAGATCCATCAACATTCTTCTTTAGCTCAATAGTGCGAAGAAAATTCCTTTTTAACAATTGATATGAGATAGCAGTTGTATAAGGTTAAAACAATGTCACCGTCTGGTGCCAGTGACAACTCTGAAATTAATGTAGTTAATGTGCTAGATGCCACAACTCCCATTAACAATTTTATTAAACATTTTCTCGACAGTTCGCTTGAAAGTCAAAGATTCAATTCCCAACATTGTCATAGTAGACGATGGTGAGAAATTTCGATGGAAATCTTACTTTAATAACTAGAAAAATAACAATCTAGCTCACTAATATCCAAATTTACCAAAATGTTGCGCGCCGCAGAACGCTTGGAGATAAATCAAAGAAACAAATACCTCTGCTTTGTCGATAGCTCTTTGTGGCAGTAACACGCGAGGGTAGGCACACAAGGCCCCCTGAACTGGGCTGCAGTAGAACCCTTCAATACCGTTTAATGTGTTCTTCACCAGCTCTGCTCGATTCTTGAGAGACTCCAGGATTGTATTCTTTTCCTTGAACAATCGGAATAAAAGAAGTGAAAGAAAGAAAGAAATAAAGAAAGAAATGAATTTTAATGTCAATTGGATCGCTATATAAAAACAAATTACTACTAACTATGCTAAAAACGAATCCGACCCTGCAGTTACCTTTTGGTATAACTCGTAGGATGGGTCACCAGGCTGAGGAGGTTTGACGAGACAATCCAAAGCCACCTAGTGATAAGTAGCAGAAACATTTTAATGGGACGGGTCTATCTTTAGTTTGACTATAATTGAAGGACCTTAATTTCTGGTTTGAGATAATCCAGGGATACAAGACGTACTGCATTGTTCAAACATTGTCCTGTGATGTTCTCTTCCTCAATTATCAGCCTATATGTGTGGCAGAATTTACCATTGGCGAGTGTAGAAGCGGGTCTGCGAGTCTGTCCTGCGCCGTCGGTCACGGGATTTATTTTAATATTTAATTTATTATTTCTGAAACATACTATCTTACCATATGTTCTTTGCATTTTTGTGTGATGTCTCACAGGTCCACTAAATTTAGATATGCAGAGAAGAAACGATGGGCGGAGTTGTGTATTACAAATTTTAATATACTCAATAACCTAGGCTACATATTTCTGAAATTTTGGGGCTGGTATTTTGGAGAAAAAGTAAATCGAAAAAAAGTATGTCTTCAAGTTCAGAGAGCAGGTTGTTTACGGCCTGTCTGGAGAGCGTTGACTCGACTGCTACGCCTTTTAAACTGTGAACTTCATGACCAGGGTTCCACCCCGTCCGCCCTCCCCATCAAAAAAATCCCTGGTCAAGGTAAATTTTATACGTACAGCAATTTTCGGCTGTCCTTTTTCACAGCTGCTTTCGTAGTTGGGAATTATTTCAATCAAACGTAAAACGTGGAGATTTAACGTGAAGGAGAGAAATCATTTTCAGAACTTGTGAATGTAAAAGACTTGTACTTATACATTTTGTGGTTACAGCCAAAAGCTTTCTAAAAAATGTTCCCGGGCTTTAAAGTCAGATTCAACCTTAAAATGTGTTTCTCTTCACTGGAGAGTGCGAGATTTCCCTCTATCATATCCCTGGAAGCATTGTGGCGATTATTAGGACAATTTTATTTTTCACGGTGTATATTCGTGATTATGTCACGAATATACGTGATTCATGTCATTGCTGGCTACTTCAGTCTAGCATGCTTCACTGTACTATGTGACTCATGTCCTGTCAAATGCTATACATATAGCCCGTCGTAGGAAATTTATCCTCACCTGCGAGAGAGTTGATGGCAGCAGCTCAACCACAGCTTTAAGAAGTCTCTTTTTGTCGTGTCCATTCAAGTTGACGATCTCAAAATAGCCACATTGTAGTCCGTCTCTGTGATCACATGACATTTAGAATTAGACAAGTGAGGTTACTGAATACTCGTATAATTTCTTTGAGCCACGTTCATTGCAAATATTCAGTAGGAGTTCCTCCTATTTTTTCTATCTAAACTATGTGCAAACTAATCTCGACAATTATGTGGCTGGGAGAAGGCGGAGGTACGCGCACCGTATGTCCGAAATTCCGTAGCGCATACGTAACGCAGTCTACCAAAAGCTATAATCTTGGCCTAGTACTAGTAGTAATCTTTGAAAGTACACGTGAGGAGCGATTGACTCAAATAGGTTCAAACATTTCGAACAGGACATTGTCTTCTTAGAAGGCTTCATGGTTGTACACGCCTGTCCATATAAATATGATTTCCAGTATATTTCGCAGGCATATAAGAAGTAAGTCAAAAAAATAAATATCACTCGGAGCTGGAGAATTTGAATTTGTGTGACAGCATACAATGAGGCCACCTTACTTTCGATGCAAGGCCGGCTTACTCACTCTGCCATGATACCCTTCGATAATGAATTGAAGGTGATGAGTTGTGTATTGGACCAGGGGTCTGCCATCTTGTGCATAACCTTGCGAAAACTGTGAAATGGAGCATGTTCCGTGTAGATGTTGTGCTCAAACACCTAGGAAATAAATGTATACACATATTAGGGTTGGTTTCATGTCACAGAGAATGTAGTTTGTTGGACTACTGCTATGGGCTTAATTTGGAGCTTGTTGGTTCATACTTGTTCATGCTAGTCAGCGTTGTCGTTGCTCACTTATAACTTTTGAGTTTTGTTTAAATTCAGCTGTCTCCATTAACGAGCATTAACGATGCTCGTGCTAATTTTAAATTGACCATCCTTTCTTGTAAGTTTTGTGTGGATAGTTAATATTGCAAAATAGGCGCAAAATATTTTTAAAAATGTTGAAGTCTGGGATTTGACAATACCTTGAGTGAAGTTTAGCAAAGCACGTGGCGGATGAATTAGCGTCAAAAATTACAAATTGATCGGTAAAATTGAGATAAGCGATCTCTGACGATGACCTAGCTATAGCATGCCATTTGCAAGGACATTTGTGAAGTGAAAAGAGTCAATTGATAAAGTAAACGAACTTGCCTCATCAGCGAGAATGATCAGGTTGTTTTGGTAAGAAAACCGGATGATGTCCATGATGCTCTCGGCGGAGAGGACCGTAGCTGAATAGCCAACAAAAATTATCATTTCAGCAATAAAACCTTCTTGCCCATGGAAGCAATAGGATATACTTTAATTCTGGTTATGCTTCCTAATCGTTGTTTTGGTGAGATTTCTAGGTACATATAACGTCACAGGTCGCGCAATAGAAGCACCCTTAAAGCCCCTCCACGACCTTGCTTTATGGCGCGTTGGCTTCTCGTTAAAAACAAAATGCTTATCTTTCGGGCATGCGACTTGGTTTCTGAGCAGTGTTCGGATGTATGAAATGGAAAAGGGGAGAAAAAGAGAGTGACAGAGAAAGATGGAAATGAAAGGCAACTTATACACAGTTTCCCTATTTTAGTACGAGCTTTCGCCCGCATTATGTAAATTTATTTAGTGACACTTTAAGCGTTCAGGGAAATCCGCCTGTTCCAACTAGCAGAGTGAACGCTGGAGAAGAGTCGACCTCCTTTCAGTGTTAGATCCGCTAAAGTGGAAAGAGGTAGGAGGAGCTTTCCTTGAACTCTGAACCTGTCACCGACTATAATGCTTATTGCATAGGAATAAAAACAGACAAGGAAGAAAGCACGAAATGTTCTCGAAGGGGGCAGAAACAGGTTATTCAATAAGACTGCTGACTGGGCGAGTTGGTAGTTCATGTTGATTAACGCTACAGCGTACCGCAAGAGAAATACTCACAAACACAGACGCACTAAAAAAAATTAACGGTACAGCGCCGAGTGAGTGCATATTGTTTTTAGTGTGTCTGTGTATGTGAGTATTTTTCTTGTGGTGCACTGTAATGTTAATCAACAGGTTAGCTAATTTACCCACACTCTAAAAAAAGAGTGTCATGGGGTACACCCATAGGGGGTGTAAGTGCTTGTCACATATACTACACCCTTTGGAGGAACACTTGCACACCCCAAATATGGGAGTTCGTGTACACCCGTTGGTGTGGTGCACATGTACACCCTTTTCTACAGATATCTCACACGAAGGGAACACAGGTGCACCCCATTCAATGGCGTACGGCTACACCTCTTTCTACACCCAATGAAATGAAAGCGAACACAGATGCACCCCGTTCGAAGGTGTACCATTGCACCGCTTCATAAACCCGCCTCACTCAAAGGGAACACAGATGCACCCCACTCACCCCACTCAATAGTGTACCATTACTCCCCTTTCTAAACCTACTGCACTGAAAGGGAACACAGGACCACCCCGTTCAATAGTGTACTGTTGCACCTCTTTCTACACTCACTGAATTCGAAGAGAACACAGATGCACCTGATTCAAAGGTGCATGGTCACACCACTTTATGCACCCGCTTCATAACTAACTTCATAAACCTATTTAAGACATTAAGGAAGCCCTTAAAAAATGTATGCGCCCCGGTGATAGCAAAAAGGCAGGTAATCGGACACACGGGATTGCTTTCAAATCTCATAGAAGTTTATTAGACAGCTTCTTCCGTAAACAAGCACAAACTTGCAAGCAATCCGTGATATGTGAAGAGGTACGAAGAAGCTGTTACACAACTGAGAAGATTACTAGGTAAATGAGAAACGGAAGTGAGTCTTAGGCAGTGTCTATTCTCCAAGAAGCCGGCAGAATTATTTCTACGCAATTCCACCAGCAGTTGCCATTCATTCATCGAACGACGTTCCATCGACCGCTGTACCCGTGAGGTGACGTGTATTGGGGGGACAGGTTGGTTAACATTTTCGTAATGAGCCGCCGCAGACTGTCGGGACGAAGCGGCGTGAGCGGGTGAGCTGAGTCGGTGAGCACGCGATTCAGAGATACACGCGCGTCAAAATGTCCCTACAGCGTGCATTTCGCGTAACGAGTGACGCTAAAACGTTCGTGTCGATGAAACATGTCTACAGAACGTGTATCAACGAAAACGTGTTTTCACAGAACGCCAGGAGATTAAGAAAGTCAGTATTCTACATGCAGTTGTCACATGATTGCAGTCAGCTAATGGCAGGCGACTGCCGATTGAATTTCGGGGAAATTATTCTCCCGGCTGCTAGAAAATATACACTGCCTAACTCTAGAGGTAATCCGGAACGGAAGGGTCAATTGTTGCAAAGGAGTAGGCTGCAGAGCACTTACGATGAAAATACCGGACTCGAAATATGTAATCCGAAATATATGTCGACACGGGCACTGCAGCACAGCACAAACACAAAAACGAAAGGATAGGGGTCCGTGGAGATTAAACACGATGTGGAAGGAGCAGTAATTTGCCGAAACGAACACAAAACGCAGCGCATGAATTCCTTGGGCTTTTTTGAAGAAATAGATTGTTGCCGATATACGCGTAGGACTTTTCAAACACTGTAAATCTTGGTACACTCGAATACGTTGTCGTGGACGAAATCTACGGCAGCCCCGCTGGTTGCAGCGCAGCACACAAGAAACTAGGCCGATAAGCAGACATTCCGAGGTCGGGAAGAGCTTCTACGTCATCCGTGAAACCTTTACCACATGATCACGCTCCTGCCGTCACTCGCGCCCAGACAGCGGAGTCGAGGGATGAAAAACCCTCAGGTTCATTGGTCCGGCTGCTGCGCACCTTTTTCATGCTTTCAGCTTAGGGAGAGAAAGCAAAAGAAAATAGCAGAAAGACCTCAATGTTGTTGAAAGTCGAAATATGTTTGTGCTGTCCGTCCTCTTTGTCTGACTCCTTCATATATTTTTGAAGCAGCTCCTTCAAGGCCAAAAGGGGGGCGCCCTCGCAAAGGCTTATCTTCAGGAGCAATCCAACAATGAACACAACGAAAGGATTTGTCACTTATATCCTCTTGAAAGTTCGACCCAAAGTTAATAGTGCAGTGGTTGCTACCCATGGCCTTGGCCTTCAGGCAGGTGCCGTGCTCTGCCTTATCTCTAGCTTGGAGACTGTAGTCACGTGATCCTACCCGGATACCCGATTGGCCTAAAACAAGCTTAGCGTCTACTCTACTGTCAATGCCGAGTGTACAGGATAGCTCCATACTTCCTAAGAAACTGCCAAACCCAAAAAGTGACCCCCTAGAGGGAATCCAAGCACAAGCTGATCGGGTCGCGTGGCTAGCGTGGGGGTGCACTGATACATCTAGAGGTTTTTAAGGGAGAGGGGGATGCTCATTGTCGGTGTACAAGTGCACTGGCTGGGTAACACAGGGTGCATCTTTGAGGAAAAGGGTGCATGTGCGCCCGATGCACTTAACTACACCCTTTTTTCTTAGAGTGCATGATTGAAGCGAAAGAAAGTAAATACGCCAGATTTTACCAGAGTATCCTGACTTGGCCAAATAATGTCTCGAATCTCGCAAAGAATGTTGAAACGTGCTCTGCAACTCGTAAAATGATCACGGTAGAATGGAACAACAAGCGTAAACCTCATTAAACATAGTGGGCCCGGGCAACACCGCCTAAAATAGTCAAAGCATGTGCGTGCACTTACATTTTGACGTCACCCCAGTGAGATCGAGCGAAGACATGAATTGAATACGAGTGCTGCGTTAGTGATTGAGTGGACCGCGTGTCCAATCAACACGCCAAAAGTCGCTCGAAATCTGGCTCGGGTCGAGTTGCTGAGTTGGCGTCATCCGACTGTGAAGACGTTTTATGGAGGAAGGATGGGGCGTTCGGAGGCCTTCAATATTTTAGATGGTATTGGTGCCCGGTTCCATTCTCAGCCGCAGGGCCCAAGCAGGTTAGAATGCCTTACACCGTTCCTAGGCTCTCGTCCAAGCCGGATGAAAACACGGTACAGGGAAAACAGGCGACACGTACCAAGAAGATTCGTTTTAAAAATTTCTATGACCTTTTCCATGACCCGAAGCCCGCCCGGTCCGGAAAAGCGTCTTCCTCTGCACACGATCCTGCTCAGCAGAAAGGCGACCCGGCACGAGGCTGGTTCCCTTCGCCTCCCTTCGCGCCGGGCTTTACTGTACACCTGAATACACTCCCAGTACTCTTGCATTTTACTTTATTGGAAATGAGATCGAGGAGAGGCGTTCCCAGGCGGCCACCTCGGGAACTAACTACAGTGTGTCACAAAAAATGTATACACGGTCTTTTTTATCGCAAAAAAAATAAACTATAGTGGGTGACAGGTAAAGAATGAAGTGGAGCTCCTCCCACCCCTTTCCACTTTGGCGGAGCGAACGGTAGAGAGGAGGTTGCCTCCCCTCCAGCGTTCGCACTACTTAAGTGGAAAGAGGTGGGAGGAGCTTCCACTTCGTTCTTGACCTGTCACCGACTATAGGCATCGCCGAACGCTGATTCTCCACCCAAAGGTAGCGCTAGAGGTTACAACAAGATGCCAAAGTTTCAGCCCGATCCGATATCTTAATCAAAAGTTATAGTGATTTTCTTAAAATTTCATTGGGAAAATGGCGGCCGTCGGAGTTTTCGAATACATGGGGCTCTATGGCACCAGAAACCGAAAAAGGGTGAAAATGGACTCCATTTTCCCATTGAACTTTTCAGAAAATCACTTATAACTTTTGATTAAGTTATCGGATCGGGCTGAAACTTTGGCATCTGGTTGCGACCTCTAGCGCTACCTTTGGGTGGAGTATGAGCGTTCGGCGATGCCTAGTTTATTTTTGCAACAAAAAAAATCCCTGTAAAGTTTTTTTGTGAGACCCTGTATGTGTTGTAAACCCTCTGACCGAGTCATTAGTCCATTCGCTGACATGTAGGACGGCGACGGAAGGCTGGTGAAAGGTGTGTAACGATATCCTATTTTTCTAAACGCATCTAGATACAAGTAACCTAGTCCCCTTTTGCATTCAATGTCATCGAAGTGCTCTTGGAAGGGCAAACAGGTGCATGTGTGGTCACGCGCTGGCGTGACATGCCAGTCGCGTCGTGTCGGCAGAGCGCGCTGGATCGTGCGTGGTTTTTCCGAATGATTCATAAAACACACATTTCAGTTTTCAGTTATCCTGTCTATTGAGACAATAATGGACGACATGGGCGGAAGCAAACGGTATCTCTTTGGAGGAGAGGACGTGCTGCACTGCGATCATGTCTTCAAGTGAAGCGTTGCACCAGAGCCAACGGCGGACAGTGTCCGCAACGTCGTGTACGTGCTGCAGTCCTCCGCGCTCCATATACCCGGTTCAAAAGGATGCATCGAGGGCTGCGTTACGCAGCAAGTGCGGGTCATATCGCTAAAACAAATACTGTAAACAACTTAATTTTCGCGGGCTCAAATTTTCGCGAATCGGGTCAAAGCTGAAAATTTGAAATTATTCGCGGGTTCTAATTTTCGTGAATCTAGTGTAGCTTCCGTAGCGTTCACATATTGCCCGAATTGTTCGTTGGACGTATTTTTCGCGTTTGTAGGCGATTCGCGAAATTCGCGAGAATAAGGTCCTCGCGAAAATTTAGTCGTTTACAGTATGCAGCGAGGGCGGAAACGATACGGCGTACGCTACGCCAGTGCTAACATCGGAGTTGTTTGCCGCACAGTGATTGTCTGTGGTGCCAATGATGATTATGAAACGGCGCCCCCAATAGTTTGATTTCATCGCCGATAGTTTCATACCCCTTGGTTCATCTTTCTAGGTGAACCGTGCATCTTCTCTTTCTTTTGTGTAATTTTTGGTGATTATTCGAGTAATCTTTTGGATTGGTGTCTCACCTAGCTGATATGAATTATATAGTTACTCTGTATTACCTGTTGGGTTGGCAGGATTGACAACGAACAGGAAACGCGGTTCGCAGAACTTCCGGGAGGCGTCAAGTGATCTCTGCATTCTTGAAATACTGTGAACCCAGCCATTGTTTTCGTCAAGGTAATAAAGAATCTGCGGGGAGAAAATGAGAGATAATGAGGCACAGTAGTCTATTACGACCGCAGTGACCGCAGCACACATGCGCCTTCACATCTCGTAGGCCGGACGGATGTTGGGATTTTCTCACGGAGCAAAACCTCGGGGCCTTCTTTCAAGCACGCCACTAGTGGCCACTTGTTGGCGCAAGCTACCGCCCGTTATAAAGTGAACAGCCATTAACATCCATCTGTAGATCCCTCTGGCTTTTTTTTCTGACTTCCCGTGTTTTACGTGGTAGAGAGAGGAGAAAAGAGGGGGGAGGGGGCAGGGGGTAACCAAAACAACAAGAAATGTGTTTTGGCTACAATTAAATTTACACACGAAAAAATTAACAAAGAGGACGGAGCACAGAAAATGTCAACTTTCAACTAAAACGAACAAGAATGCCATGTGAGGCAGCCGAAAGGCTGCTTCTCACAGCTGTTTTATGGCGTTTTCATACGTTACGCCTAAGTCAGCGAAAGATTCATGTCTTCGATGTCGCGTGCCAGACTACCTTTTAAACTGGTAGTCACGCTTAATATGAAGCAGAGATGTCCCAGTGACTTGCACTTAAGCTTTTGTAACGTAACGTAACGTCAGAATACAGGGCTGTGTGAACCAGCCTCGAAGGCTTAGCAAGCGCCGAACTTTGTGCGAATTCGTTGTTCTCTAACAAAAATTCGCCTGGTTTCTGCTTGTTAATTAGACCTGATACAAATATCCCAAAAGGCCGCGTGCGAAGTCCTGTACGCATTCTCCTTGCCCCCACATGACAATGAAGAAAGCGAGAGGGTAACGCGTTTACTTGCCTACCTTCGCCCGCTCGCAGTCGCCTCCAGTAAGTCGCTTTTCTTATCTGTTACAGCCGGTTGTACCTTGAGTTCCCGGCATTTCTCTCGGTGCCGAGAACGGCACTGCACGCGTCGCAAAACGACTAATAAGCGCCCGTTTTTTTCTTTGTTTGTACTATAGGCTTCCCGTTTATAGGAGTAAAATGTCTGAATCAGTACATATATCACGCATAAAACGACTGTAACCGCATTCTTTTCGACGGAGGAGACAGACAGATCAAAGCCCCATGATGTGTTTCTGTGCATTTTATGAAGGAGCTTTAAGACCGACAACACTGCTTACAGAGTTTTTTTTTAACTTCATGATTTTTTATTTAAAAGGCAGATGACAATGCCGTTGTGCCCGGTTTGTCTCGTTATCGCTGGCATTTCGTACCATATCGCACTTACTAGCATTTCATACCGTATCGATTCGCTAAATAATAAAACTAAAATTTTGCCATATAGGTTGGTCAAAACGTACGGTAAAATGATAACGCTAAATAATTTGCCTGGATATTGTGGTGAACATAAAAACCTAGTAGTGTCCGTACCTTGTGAAACCCGAACTCGTCGAAAAAATGGTGGAACGCCACGTACTGGGGCATACAGGTCATGGCGCCAGGTGGCTTTCCGTTTATGCACTCCTTCAGGACGTTCATCACCAACTATAATAACGACCAGAATTAATGGGCGAAGCTCAGCATGATGCGACAGAAAAGTGAAATATGTTTCTAGAGGCGCTCGTATATCTTGTGTAGCCAGCCTAGGGCGACAACGTCGTCACTAGGCGACGCAGCATGTATTCAACAACGCCACAAAGAATTCGATTCCAGTATCTTTTTTACCTCTTTTAGATGGATGGTATTTAAAAAAAATTGGTTTCTTCAAGGCACCTTGATCGACCATCAGTGAGACTCTACAACGACAGAAATCAGCACGGGGAGATATGTAACATTCCTAATGAGAATATAATCTCATTCGTAATGTTAAAACCGACCACCTATTTCGTACTGATTGATCGTAAGATTTAAGAAAGAATAAACATCTGAGAAATTTATTCTTTCTTTAATTTTGACGCGCACTGACACGCTCTTCGCTCATAAATAATAGAAACATGCACAAATCTGGGGGAGGGGGGGGGGCATCTTGTTATTCAGAGCAATAGAAAACTTGCCTTCTTCAAATGTAAACTTAAAAATCGAGAAGGACGTGCTAAATATTCAGAGCTATCGAACAAGACACGTTTTACATGTGTTTTTCTTGTGTGCTTTACACATTTGTTTAGTCAAAAAGCCGTGAACGTTACAGTAATGCGGTGTGTGCAAGTGAGTTATGCGGCGAGGGAGACATATTATGGGAGGCAAATCATCATGATAAGTCGGCTAATGAACTAAGTATGTCAACTGGGTATTGAATTAATGGAAAGAAACATATGGTTCCGATAAAAAAACTTGTTGAGCGTCATCAATAACCTCTAAATCAGCCAATTTTAAAAAGAGTTTGATGGTTTTGGAAGCACGGTTAGGTGCTAAAGTTACCGCTCGTGCAGCAGAAGCAGGGCCACTGGTGCGTTTACGCGCCCATGCGGTTTTTCCGTCATTACTATCCGCATTTTCCCATCGCCAGACTTGTTCCTGTTGAAGGAGTGGTATGTTTAGTGCACTCCTGCGCACCCACGCGCTCAAAGTCTTTCTCAAAATGACAGATTTTCGTGGGTTTCGATGACGCTGAGCAGGTTTCTAATTGGGGCCAGATGTTTATTTTTACTAATTAAAAAAGTTAATTAAAAATATTACCTAATTAGTCGGCTTATCGTGACGATTAGCCCCTATATTATGTCGCCCTGGCCGTGTATCTCACCTGCACAAACCAAATTAACGACGTTTTAAAACAAAACAGTAAAGCCTTCAAAGAAAAGAACGCCCCAAACTAAAAAAACATTACTACACTGGATAGTCAAAATGGTATTTATAGGGTTTGATTACCCCGAAGGGCGAATGAATGGAATTTGGGCAAAGTGACAGCACCAAACCGCAGTGGAATGGCAACTTTTCTGCAGGTGACGACGAAGGGTGGCCACTTTTGAATCCGATATTCACGTGCAGGCAGTAGTAAATGATATAAGTAACTTAGATAACTACAGGAAGACTACAAATTATGTTCTTTCTTAGCTTTCATGATCCTATAAGATTCGCCAAGATTACTTCTCTGCGCGATTCGCGTAAATTGGTGGAATAAAAATGTCCGCACGTGCGGCAACACTGGTCCTCGACAGCTGGGCACCATAACAACAACGAACGACCGCGTGTTTGGTTTGACGTTAGTGTTTGCCCAAATGAGATAATGATATTCCTTTTGCCGTATTCTATTGCAAATATTATTTGAAAAAAAGACTAGTTGTATATCTCATCGCATTGTAACCATTTAACACTGAGACCGAGGATCGACAGGGTAAACATGCTCAGAGGTATGTGACTGTGTCGCCCGTACTGTTTTCCTAAACTCTGGGTCTGGTTGAATTTCTGAGCGGCACCCGTCGTGGTTGTGATCTCCCGGCTGTGCGTACGTGGCCCGTGAACTTCCCAATTCAGTAGCGGGTTGCAGTTCAGTGGCGGTGTAGTAATAGGCTTTTACTAGATTGTTGCGTCGTCACAGGCGCTAAGCACCAGCTCGAGCCTGAACTCACGCATCTTTCGAGGTTCGTGTTCTTTAATATTGATGTTCTGCTCTATGGTTCATTAAACCTAAACCTAAAAGTCACTCACATCTGCCTCGTCACCCCTCAGGGCACCCCAAGCTATTGCGCTCTACCGGCCCTTCTAGGATGTCTTCTGCTGCCCAGTACCAGCCTCATCGTCGAACCACCAACATCACCACCTCTCCACCAGAGAATCACTACATTTAGGCGCGTCAGCTACCCTACATTTTGGTGCGTCGTCCCCTTCTACATTTTGGTGCGTCGGCCGAGCCTGTCGGCCCATCGCGTTCTTTCGGCTGTTTAACTCTTTCCTAAACAAAACAGAACCCCTTCGGTTTTCTGCGACATCGTTGGGCTCGTGCTCGTTCAGTTTTTTAGGCCAGTATATAAGCGTCTGAGATTCTTTGAACTGTTCCAACACTTGTGTTTTTTTCAGTTCTTTCAGGGCAGCAAAGAAACCCGCGAGGTTCTTCACAGTCTTCCAAAGCTCATGATCGTTACGTTTACCCGTCTGCCCTGCAAGACGGCGCCTCTCAAAGAGTTTGATATTTTTCCTCTGGCCAATCGCTCTGCTGTACCCGTTTTCGGCCTTTACGAAATTTCATTGCACTCAGACATGCTGCCCTAGACTCTGTTCACCCTTAAGCTGAGACTGCAGTGGGAACTACGTGTTCGCTGAACCAATCAGCTTCCTCCTTTTCATGAGCGGTAGCGGGATGACGTGGCGAAAGATGGATGTATGACTGGTCTATTGAGGACGTAGGTTCCTCCGCAATCTCAGCCTAAGGGTTATTAGAAGATAGGGAGCGCGCAAGATGGCCGCCCAGCTCCGGCCTCTCAAGAAACGGTGTTCACATGACGATCGCTGTTTTCATTGGCCTACTCGCTCGAAACAATATGGCGAAGAACCAGCGTGCTCCAGCACGTGACACGAAGCTTCATCGACGGCTGCCCGTACAAGGAGGAGTTGGCATCTCCTCCTGTCACGGCAGGTGCTTTCAGTAAATCGCAGTGCTTTGAAATTAATTGTTTCTCTTTCGGTATTTGGTTTTAAAAACACGTTTTCGGTATAGTCGCCTGGGGCCTCAACAGCAACCATTAAGCCTATATTTTCCTCCAAAGGCAACTATCTCAAATATGACTAACTTTTCATCGGTTAGAAGTTTTATGAATGTCATTTCTCAATGACTGTTTGTGTGTATTGGAAGATAAGTGTCGTGTTCTCATGTTTTATTGTAGTATGTCTGTAGCTTATGTTCAAAAAGATATTAGGAAAGGGAGAGCAGCAGTTTTTTGCTCCGCTTTCAAAGGGTACGGAGGCGATATTTTAGCGCCCACGTAGAATTCAGTGCATCCGCCTATTCAGCACTAAACGCACACCCCCAAAATTTGAAACGTGTGAAAAATTATGCACAGTACCTATATATGTAAAACTGATGACCTCTCGTGCACCCATCCTCTGTTTTTCCGCCATTATCTTCAAGTTTTAAGTGGGCGCTTGTTCGGTATTTTACGGTATTTCTTTATGTAGACGTGGTTCCTTTACGACAGCAGCTCACAAACAGCAGTCTTTCGTCCGTAAACGCAAGAAAAGCCATTTCAAAACAAATAAAACAATTTCCCAATACCACCTGGTGGTGTGTGTGTGGTGTGTGGGGGGGGGGGGGGCAAGCTTCGTTGCGGGCCATTGGAGCTACGCCACGGTGCGGCGTGTCCGATGGAGGGGTGTGGAGGGAGCGGCGCTTGGAGCACCTCTCAGGTCCAGTACACAATACCAAGGGCATTTCTACTTGGCAGGATTGTAACGCGCTGACGATAAAGCTGGCGTGACCTAGTGAAGACGATCATAATTACTGTACCCTTGGCCGTGTATGCACCCGTGGTGTTGCAAGCGTGACGTCACGGGCAAATATCCTGAGACGCATCGCGCCGACTCGATGGTTGAATTTGAAGCCGTCACCAGAATCCGTCGGTTGGAACGAAAAATATAGCCATATGCTGAAAATACAAGAGTGTGTATTATCATTTACGGATATCATGGATCATAATTTACCCATTTCGATGTGTTCCGGGGATATTTCAAGTTTCGATTCTGCACCCCCTTAAAGTCTTTCTTGAAGTTTTGTTAAAGAAAATGATAATAAGAAAGGGAGAATGTAATAATTGGCTTTTACTAGTTTGTTGCGTCGTCACGAACACTATTTGTGCTATTATGGGCGCAAGCTCGAGCCCGAGCTCACGCATCTTTTGCCGTTCTTGCTCTTCAGTTCTAGTATGCTGCTATATAATTAATTAAACCTAAACCTAAAATTCAATCAACTCTGCTTTGTCGCCAGAAGTGTCCGTGCTGTCTGTGAACCCCGGCCACTACTCGTCTTCCGTCAGGGTACCTCATCCCCTGGCCACTCTATCGGCCCTTTTTGCATGCCTCCTGCTGCCAAGGAGCAGCCTGATCGTTGAACCACCGAACCTCCCGATTGTTGCCCCTCCGTCAAAATATTACTACAGGCAGGCCGGTTTACTTGTTGGGAAGCCGCGTTCGGAGCTGATCCGCATGCTGTTGGGGCTATCTTCTTGGGTGCCCACTGTTGTCATTCGTATACCATCAAGTGAGCAGACAACTTCAGGCATCCAACATAGGCCGAAACTGCGCGCCCACAGTCTGCCCCGCAGCAAAAGTATGGTTGCCTCCCTCGTGCAGGAACGACTCCAAATGCATTAAGACAAAAATCAGTCTGGGATCAGATCCGGTAGCCGAATAACAGTTTAGAGGAGTACTTTCTACGTTTTGATGAGGTCTTGCAGCAGCGGAACTTTCACTACACTGGTGAAGTGCTTGCAAGCCTGGTTCAAAGGCTGCGAAGATGAACCTCGTGAATGCCCCCCTTGACTCTACATATCGCTTGCTCGGCTAACCCGATGAACTGCGGGAGATACAAAGTAGTGGTGGGGTGCTGTACATGACCGTTGTAAGAACTGTTTAAAAACAGTATTATTTGTAGTAATTTGCGGTTTAATTACATATTTATACAGGCTAGGCTGTGCTAGCCGATGCTTGCCCGCTGGCGGCCGGTTCTCATTCGCTCGAGTTCTCTGCCAGCTCGTGTACCTTCTCTTCCTCCATTGCCCGAGTTACCGCATTTCTCCAGGTTTAGTTGTTAAGTTCCCGGGACACTCCAGCTTCGGGCAGGTTAGGCAGCGCTCCACGTCTGACTGGGGGACGCCGAACGCGTTGCGGGTACCGAGTTGAGCGTTCAGCCGGCGTTGAGGAGGTGTCACCGGCCGAGCCTGTCTGCACCTCTGGAAGTGGGGCGTTTGGTGCTGAACGTGGCAAATCTCCATCTGCTAACGTAGACGCTACAGGCCTAGCAGTGGGACCCAAGAGCATCCATGGCGGTGGACCAGAAACTTCACGAGTTGGTAGTTGTGCATCTAGTCGTGAAATATGGTGTAAGTAAACGGACATTGTGCGTCCTCGAACGTCCACCAGATACCACAGTGGTCCTCGTCGGGAAACAATACCGCCTTGTGGCAACGAGTTCTGGTTGCCTCTCACGTGTCGCACGAGGACTGGGTCACCTGCATCACAGCTACGAAGTGGTCTTCGCGATTTATCGTGCGCCAACTGCTGCTGGCGTTGATGGTTGACGATGGTCCGCTCCGTACTCGGCTTTATCAAGTCAACACCGGTTCGAAGCGCCGGTTGAGGAACAGGTCCGCCGGTGTCCTCTTGGTTATAGTATGACGAGTACTGCGGTAGCTCAGGAGAATTCTGGTCAGCCTTTGGTTTTCTGTTTCTCCTTGTATGTTTGCTATGGATGAGTCTTTCATCCAAGCTCGCTTGAATGTTTGAACGGCTCGCTCAGGAGCTCCATTCGATGCCGGGTGATATGGCGGTGTGCGAATGTGCTTCACCCCGTTTATTCGCAAGAAGTTGTCGAAATCCCCTGAAACTAACTGTGGTCCATTATCTGACACAAGCTCAGAGGCAATTCCATAGAATGCGAAGAGGTTCCTCAGTATCTCAATGGTGCGAGCTGCCGTTGTCGTCCTGTTGGGTAGAACTTTTATCTACTTCGAGAAGCTGTCCATGACAACAAGATAGTGCTGCTTGTTCAGTTCAGCATAGTCGACATGAATTCTCTCCCACGGGGTTATTGCCTACGACCATGGGTGTAGTGGTGCTGCCGCCGGATGGTTTTGCATAGACGCGCAAGCGCAGCACTTTTGATGAAATCTTCTGTATCTTTATCCAACGCTGGGCACCAAAGATGGTTTCGAGCCTTGGCCCTCATGCGACTTGGGCCTGGGTGAACCTCATGGGGTTCATGCAGCAGTCGTGTTCTGAATGATGGTGGTATGATGACTCGGAACCCACACAGAAGACAACCTTGGTCTGTGGATAGCTGGTCCCTCTTGTCAACGTAAGTCCGGAGCACCTTGTCTTGGGCGGAGTTGGGCCAACCGTTCAGGGTAAAGTCCAGTACCCTGGATAACGTTGGGTCCCTCCGAGTTTCCACTGCGATGTGGTCGCTTGTGACCACATCGCAGTGGAAACTCGGAGGGACCAGGCAGCTCCACGTTGGAAACTTGCAGTGCGGAGGTGTATTCATCGGGGTGATACGAACCAGAATCACAAGGCAACCGCGAAAGCGCATCAGCATTGCCGTGGTCCTTGGACTTCCTGTAGACGATATCATAGTTATAGGCGAGGAGCGTAAGTGCCCAACGCTGCATTCGTAGAGCAGCTAAGCTTGGGATTGCTGTGTGCGCGTTGAAGATCGCGGTTAGAGGCTTGTGGTCTGTAATGAGTGTGAATTTCAGGCCGTACAAGTACTTAAGGAACTTCTTTACTCCAAATACAATATCAAGCGCTTCCCGCTCGATCTGCGCGTAGTTACGCTCGCTTGATGAAAGCGTTTTAGAGGCGCAGGCGATTGCCACTTCCTCCCCGTTTGGCATGATGTGTGAGATGACTGCTCCCACTCCGCTTTGAGATGCTGTCGCAGGCGAGGCAGAGCGGCTTGCTTGGGTCCTAATGAGTAAGCCATTTGCTCCGCAGCAGGCTTTCTCTCGCTTCTTTGAAGGCGCTTTCGCCTTTGGTTGTCCACTTCCGGTGTCTATTTTTTTCTAGTAGCTCGTGGAGTTGTTTTAAGGTTGTGGAAATACCTGCCAAGTATCGTCCATAGTAGTTCAATAGGCCTAAAAACGAGCTCAGCTCCATCACATTGGAGGGTGGCGGAGTGTTTTGCATGGCTTGAACCTTACTCTCCATTAGATGTAATCCTTGGGCGTCAATTTTGTAGCCGAGGTATTCCAAGCTACTCTTGAGGAACTCGCATTTTGAGGGTTGGCCCGAATTCCCTTTTCTGTTAATCGAGTAAGAACTTGGTTCAACAACCGAAGGTGGTCCTCAAGAGCACCTGAAGTAATCAAAATGTCGTCGAGATAGCATACTACGCGCTCCAATCCTTTCAGGATTTGGTCCATGGTCCGTTGAAACATTGACGGAGCTGTGGAGATTCCAAACGGTAGTCGATTATACTGGTAAAGACCCTTGTGTGTAGTGATGGTGGTGTAGGCCTTCGAGCTGTGCTCCAGCTCCAACTGTTGGTAGGCACTGGTCAAATCCACCTTACTGAAGTACTTGCCACCAGCAAGGGTCGCAAACAAGTCTTCTACAGTCGGTAGTGGATAGGTTTCCGGTCGAATACAACGGTTCACGGTGACTTTACAGTCTCCACAAAGACGAACGAACTTATCCTTCTTGGGGACTACCACGATCGGTGCCACCCACTTGCTTCTGTCAACCTTGGTGATGGTGCCTCCGTTTTCGAGATCTTCCAACTCTTTCTCCACAACCTCTGGCAGCACAAATGGAAGCGGGCGAGGCTTGAAACAGATAGGAGCAGATTCCGGCTGGACGTGAATCGCTACCTTTATTCCCTTCGCCGTTCCAATTTCTTCGCTGAAAAGCATCCTGTGCTTGTCTAGCAGACTGGCTAGTCCGTTCCGAGCTGCAGTCTCAGTGATGGAGGAAATGTTTGACCAGGTGATGCGGATGTGCCGCAACCAATTCCTTCCCAGCAGCACTAGGAAGGAACTGGCTTCTCCACGAACGAGTGCAGAAACCAGGTCCCGAAGCAGCTCGTAGGTTGATGCAGGCAGTGTCGCAAGCAGGACATCTCCCTTCTTGCCTTCAGTGACCTCGTTAGCCGCGAGCCAGCGTTCAAACGTTTCGATCTCGAGAAAATTGCCTCATCTCAGTGTGCCTTGTGCGAAATTGCTTGCTAGTCTGACAACACCGAGAGCGTCGCTATTTTTATGTTAGCAAACGTTGTCGATACTGAAGCACGGTGGAGGCATCTGAGGCAACCATACGGGCAGTGTGCAATGGCGCGTCAGCTGTGTTTTCCGCCTTTCGACCATGGAATGTGGACGAAGAGTTTAAACAACCGTCCGCATCTGTATGACGTAGCTTTCGGAGGCCTGTGCACACGTTGGCGACAACCCGCAGTGTGTAAGCTTCCCCAGCGAAGGCGTAGGACTTGATCCGCTGCTTCAACGAGGTTGTCGCCAGCGTGCACAGGCCTCCGAGAGTTTCGTCAGACAGTTGCGGTAGGTTGTTTAAACTATTCGTCCACATTTCATGGCCAGATGCTAAAAACACAGCTGCTGTGCCATCGCACACTGCCTGTACGGCTCTGTCCGATGTCTCCACCGTGCTTCGGTACCGACGACGCTTGCTAACATTAAAATGGCGACGCTCTCAGTGTTGTCAAATCACCAACCCTAATTGACTGGTTGGAACCTTTTTTTTAATATGACATATATCGAAAGCTTTTGGCACAGTGAGTCATACGAGGGTGGATGCAAAAGTAACCTGAATGAATTTCTGAAGGGCGGGCCGTTTGGAAATCCAGCTTCCGCAGCTTAGAAGCACACCTTCCGAATAAGTTTGCCCACCGGTGTTGTCTGCTATATTTTTTTTACAAGCTCTTAAAAATCATTCCTTGTTTTCTTTTTTTTTGCAATGTCTGATATGAAGGGACAACATACGGCAGGGAAATTTTGTCTTCTTTTAGGAAAAACTGTACCGGAAACTCTTGTAATGCTTTAGAGAGCTTACGAAGAAGATGCTAGTAAGAAATCACAAGTCTATGATTGTTTTTCTTGCTTTAATGCCGGTGAATTAATGATTGACGTCCAACCTCGTTCAGTGCGACCCTCAACCTCCAAACCTGATATAAACATCGAAAAATTTGGGCATTGTTCACTCCGAGTTTGTTTCTCTTGGTGAAACTGTTAATCAGGTGTTTTACTTGGGAATTTGCGACACTTCCGAAACTCAGTAAGGAAGAAACGCCCCGATGTGAGGGAAAAGGGGAATGGTAGTTCCATCACAACAATGCTCCAGCAGACACTGCCCTGTCAGTGCAACAATGTTTTGAGCAAAAATGGCATGGCATCGCTTCTCCATCTTCCGTATTCCCAGGAGCTTGCCCCATGTGACTTTTTTCTGTTCGCCCATATGAAAAGTCTTGAAAGCAAATCGTTTTGTGAATGTGGAATGTTCTTCAAGTAAGACATTGCGAAAAACGAGGAATGATGTTGAAGCGCTTGGAGAAAAAAATGCCAACATGCCGCTAAATATTTAGCAGACGACGCCGGTCGTCAAACTGATTCAAGAAGGGTGCCGCTTAGCGCTTCTAGAGGTGGATGCTGATACTACGAACCGGAAATTAATTTCAGATACTTTTGGGTACCCCTTATACTTTTTTTATTGTAGAAATTTTTGTTTTATGGCCCAGTACCTTGCTTGATGTAAATCATATTCCTCTTTGTGTTATACATACTTTCAGATATTTTTTTAGAATGGTGAAATGACTGCAGTGTTTCCTGTTTTGATTGTTTAATATGTTTGTAATGCATGCATAACATTGTTTTTTGGTTAAATGTTCATTGTTTTTATGTGCGTTTATTGGTTTGTTTCATATTCAAAGGTGCCAGTAAGAAGGCTGCAAGGTTGTTTCTGGCTTCAAAAAGTATCATTACTATAATTATTATGGTTTGATAGTCCAGAGCTGGAAAAAGGCTCCTTTTCAGATTTTGATTTCCACAATGTTTTAAAAGTACCCAGAAGGTTGTTTTAAATTGTTTTATTATTTTTTTAAAGAAAACTATTTTCATTATAGAATTGTATATCAGGGCTTGGAAATAAAAGAATACAAGCAATTGCCACCTGAAGACTTTGTCTACATTACAGCCGCTTTACACGTATATATACTTTATAGCTTCGGTTGCAATGCCTTAATGTTTTGAGCTTATTGCGCTGTTTATATGAAGTGTCCCATGCTTGAAAAGTGCTATCTTTTTTGTCAACAGAAAACTGAATTTTATATCAAACTGACTATATATATATATATATATATATATATATATATATATATATATATATATATATATATATATATATATATATATATATAAATTGTACCCAAATACGTTTTTTCACATAAGTTTAATTTAGATGCTTTTAAAGTGGAGCGAGTAAAGCGACTCATCGGTTACTCGACCAACAAGGTAAAGCGAATTCTCAAGCACTGAATTTAAGGGAATAAATAATGAACTGAACAACACAAGACTAAGAATTATGTCACCTTTAGCCGATTACTGACTCTGGATGCAGATATTGTTGTAACTTTTGCTTCTGTTACACGCGCGAACGAGCATGGCGCAACACGGCTTCGGTAAGCTTATCACTGCGTGAATCTGAAATCGAAACTGATCGGGAGCATGTCGTGCGGTGTTACTTTAGCCCAGTGGTTCTCAACGACTGATGTTTCGCGGACTCCTTGTAGATCGGCGGAGATGATGGAGGACCCCATTCGTGGTGAGGGGAAGGGACCGGTATTGGTTAACTATGATAATGATTTAATAAATGGATATAACTCTGGGCTAGTTTGAAGTCGACTTCTCTCTTTGACATACACACGAGAAAACTCTCTCGAAAATCGGAAAGTTCCTTTTCAACCTGAAAAAAGCCAACCTTTTTTTGCAATGCTTGACTGATGAGGCAGGGCTTCGCAGACCCCTAGAATGCCTTCGCGGATCCCAAAGGGTCCGCGGACCCCCGATTGAGAAACACAGCTTTAGCCGATTACTTTTGTATGATTTTGCCTTTTGAAGCGCTAGATTGCGAGAGGTGTCTAGCCTGCCAATTTAAATACACAGAGCACATGTATACCAATACTTCTTGCAAATACTCTTTGTATTCATCTAGTAATGCCTAATCCTTGTCAGAATATGAATCGGGTCGGTAGGGTGGTTGGAGTAGAGAGTCGTAAAGGTGTTTTGTTGGAGTTGTTTGTGCCCTGTTGTACTGCTGACATCTATCTGCCTGTAACAATGTTCGGTATCCTGGTTGGTGTTTATGTTCTGTGAGTGTGGTGGTGTGTGAGTAGTTGTCCCGTGAAATCTGAAATAAAAAGGCATTTCAGTATTTTTTTAGCGTCATCCAGCGGTTGCTACTACAATTCATATTTGGCGCTAGCTGCCCCGTGATTCAACAAGCTAAGTGTTGAGCAGTCCTGAAGCTATTACTATAAAACAGCTGGACTGCAATCCACTGGCCTCCCTACGTCACTGCCTCTCTGTTCGATAACAATCGTAACATTTGCCACTCAGCCACCCAAAATCCTCGTTCATTCTCGAAGAGCTGCGAAGTGCAGGCACACACGCGCATGAATGGATAACCACGTCGGTAGAGGTAGGCACAAACAGAAAGAGATAGAAAAAAAATAACGGTAGCGTTGGTTCGAGTTGAACGCCTCTCGTCGGTGTCGGCGAAGGTGCATAGCGATTCATCGCCGCATACGAAAAGCATACGTTGTGTTCAATAAAGTCAGCACGCCCATTCCTCGCGTAACGATTCATTTTTTGAGTGTTCTCCGCTGGCGGTAAAAATTCAGTTAGTCTAGCGAGATGCCATCGGGAGCAATCGCGGCGATTCCGGCAAACACACTGCCGTCCTTACAGGACATAGGTACGGTACCGGTGTCTGGGGACGGATGTTTAGAGTGTCCGATGGCACTTGGAAGACGTCGAACAAGCGTATGCGCTCTATTTTCTCACTCGTCTGGAAATGCGTGCTCTTCCCTAGGCCTTACCGAGGAATTCGAGCCTCGCAAAATGGCCGCCACGTTGATTTCGGGGGTAATTTAATTTGAATACCTGCTTTTAGGGGCGAAGCTCCTTAGGGCTAGCTAGCCATGTCCGTCCGTCCGTTCGTCCATCTGTCTGGCGTCCAGTGCTCGTGTCCTGCTCGTGAGCTCACGTACTCACGTGCTCACGAGCACGTGAGCACGTGCTCACGTGCTCGTGTAGGGCAAACATTAAAAAGATGGAAAAAAATGATGAAAAAAAATTATATTTGCGCAGTCGACAGGATTCGAACCTGTGCGGGAAGACCCCAATGGATTTCTAGTCCACCGCCTTAACCACTCGGCCACGACTGCGGGACGAGTAGGGCGATCTGAGATGTGGTAGTAACTCAAGAGCTGGGGATGTCATGGATGAAACGTTGCATGTAGCCTCTCAACGTCTATACAGGAGAGGGCGCTGCGGACAAATGCGTATATAATCGCGTTAAACGTTGCATGCATTGGCTCAACGTTTATAGAAGAGAGGGCGCTGACATGGATGAAAACGAACGAAAGGCTCGGCATGCTGCGGCACAACGTCTACGCAGACAAGCACCACCAGAGCTTCGCCCCGGTCAACATCATTCACCACGTGGAGATGCGGTCAATTTTTTGACTGCATATGGGGCCTTCACTTTTACCCTAGGTGTCGTTGTATTTAGATATATTTTTACCACCCCAAAGGTAGTTCATACGACTACCTATTTTTCTTAGAGTGTGTACACTGAAGAATGAAACTTCACGCCTTCAATCAATGTATCCTATACAAAAGGTGAAGTGTCTCTTTCAAGTGTCCCTATAAAAGTCAAGTGTCTTATTAAATGTCCTTACCGTTGCGCCGTGGAACACTCCAGAACAAATGAAAATATCATTTATATTAGCCTGAACGCCGTCCCGTTCACAGATATAATCGGCCACATGTTGACGAATAATGCTGATGCCTTTGAACATTATGGATCCTGCAAAATACGAATGGCGCGTTATCACAGGAACTTGTAACACAATTGGCGAAAATCCCAACGAACATTTCACAGAATGTCGGCTAGCCGCCTCATGGACCGATATTGGTTCCGCAATACTAGTAACTGCATATAGCGCAGTACTGCACAAGAGAACTATCGCCCACGAAGGAAAGGCGCTAGAGGCATGATATCCGAAGCAAAGTTTGGAAAATAAATACGAACTATACTTTTTTTACTTTATTTTATTTGCAAGGTCCGAACGGATTTGGTCGTGTCACGACCTAATGTGACTTACGAATTGGACACGGGCAATGCATCACTGGCAGGGTGGATAATAAAAATCAAGATGATTTAAATCTTGATTTAAATCCCACTGGTTTTATTATGATGATTTAAATAGCATCTCTTTCTCAAAAATTATTGCAAAAGATTATTTTATATAACGTATCTCTATTATTTGATGTTTTCCATGTGTTTTTGTATTTATATCAAATAATAACCGTGCAAGAAAGATTTATAGTAGGCTGAACACGAACAGAAAGTGGTGCAAGCAAGTCAGAGCGTCGAGATTTCTTTCTACTTCGTTCGTCAGTTACGTAACGACTACTGCAAAAAAAAAATCAGAATGTGGAAGAAACGACAATAAAAAAAATTGATGTCCTATTTCAGGCAAATCAAAACAAGAGAGAAAAGTCAAATAAAGTTTTTCTTTATTACCTACAAAGTCCAGCTGTTTTTGTTCTAGTATGGTTAGGTTTAGATGAACAAACTTTGTTAATTATATTGTGCTTCAGAAGTTTAAGCTTTTACAGTGGTTATTTATTCCACATTCTTTCCAGAGATCGGACAGATACATCTAGGGTTAAAAAACATATCTAGTGATAAAAAACTGATCATCTCGGGCTATGATGATTTAAATCACATTAATCTGAAATAAATCAAATAAATTTTATTTGAATCAAATACAACTGATTTAAATAAATAAATAATATTGAAATAAAATATATCTGATTTATTAGATATTTTTTAATCATGATTTTTTTCCACACCGATCACTAGCACTCGCTAACAATTACTACTTCGGCAAGTCGCCGAACTCCAAAGGCCTTCTCACATATTTGTGTCTGACTGTGACGACCGCTTGTGGCTGCTTACGACGAGCTTAGAGTAACTGTACCTGCTCCGCCTGCGGAACAGAGTACCGCAGTGGTCCCCGATTTCGACCCTCCAAGTAGTGCGGGAAGCGACCCCTGCTCTAGTTGAGTAGCGACGGGTGTTTCATGCACCACGCATGTGCCGTCCTGCGCTCCCGGCTCGGCGGCGGACTCGGCCTCGGCAGCTCCGACGGTGTCGTCTGCTACTGTCGTCTGTTGCGTTGGTGTTACAAACTTCTAAAGTATCGCTAACGTTATATATATAAAAACGAAGAAAAAAACAGATACACAGTAGTTCGTTGGTACACAGAATGTTAAAAGGCCCAAGATACTTACCGCTCTTCAGACTTTAGCGCAAGATCAATTTTTCGCGAACGTAAAGCAAAAGCAATGTTCCGCCCAAAGTAAACTTTGGTACTGTACGTGCGCCGGCGGTGACCTTCTCTCCCGGAAGAGCGCGCACGTGCGCGTCGTCGACGTTGTCGTTGCCTTCTGCTTGTTCGCGGCAGCTTCGAAACTGCGCTCGCGTACGTGTTTAAGTGCACACACAACTCCCAAAGTATCAAGAAGCTTCCTGTGTGTCATTCTTCAATGTGAGGATTCTATTCCTCGGACGTAGCTCGAAAACCACGTCCCTCCCCAAACTCGGCACTCCGCAAGGCCGCTTCGCCGCAAGCCTTTGAGCTGGTTTGGCGCATGCAGTGTTGCGGCGAAGAAATTACCGGTAGCGCGTTACTTCTTTCTGCAACTTGTGACGTACTAGTTACTGTCAAAACAGTGGCGGGCAACGTACTTATGCTACCCATTTTGAGTAACGGGTAACATACTTACGTTACTCGTTACCTCTTCTTCGCTGGACTTAAAAATAAAATACACTTCAATTTTTTTCGTATTTGTAGGAGTAAATGTTATTAATTTTTGCATATGTTTTACATTTTTGCGGTTTTTTTAGCATTTAGGAGGAACTGTAAGAAATTAAAGACGTTTACAAATCTCTGTACCACGAAATTAGAGCGCAGCTCTTGAGGAGGAGGAGGGAGGGTGCGGAGAAGAGGGTATGCCCCTTTTCCTCCTCCTCCCTACTCCTTCTCTATTCTCCTCCTCTCCCCTTCTCCTTTTCCTTTCCCTGCTCCTCCCCGTCATTGCTTCCTTTTCCTCCTCTTCCCTCCTTCTCCTCCTCCCTCCTCCCTCCGCATGTGACGTCAATTTTCTTGCTAAATCCAGCGGAGAGAATAAATTTGTTCGTAGGTGACGTGACACTAAGACATATGGTGTCATTTTCCCCTCTAAAGTTTGCGGGTAAACTGAATTTGCGTTGAGGTCACGTGACGTCCATTTTTCTCCTAGATCTAGTGTAAAAGCTGAATTTGTTCATAGGTGATGGGGCACCAAGTCACGCGACTTCCTTTTCCCAGCTTGATATAGAGAGGAAACTGAATTGGTGTTGAGGACACGTGAAGTCAATTTTCCCGGCAAATTTAGCACTTCCCCGCTGCGTTCACGCCGCTTCACGGCGGCAGTCTCCGGCGGCTCATTAAAAAAATATTAACCCACTTGGCCCACCCATAAAACGCCGCTTCGCGGTGGCCGGGCCTACCCCTCGCGGCGCGATCAACTTGACGTTCGACAAACCCGAATAACGCCAACCGACAAAACCCGAAGAAAGGGTAGGTCGTGCGGCTTTCACCGGCAGAGATGCGGGACATAAAGACGTGGCGTCACTGGAATGTCACGTGACCCCTGTTTGATGCTGTGCAGATAAGGAATCCCCAATCAGGTGAGCTTGTATTATCCAAAATGAGGGCGCTACAGTTTGTTCAAAGCTTCATCGCAAGAGGCTTAAGTGGTCGGCATCCCATGCTCTGCTGCACGCTCACTACAAAGTTTTTAATTGGATTAATATTGCTTTCATGACGGAGGTAAGAGTAATATCAGATTGTCAACTTTGACGGTGTTGGTTTAAGAATGCTATGACCCCAATCTTCTATCGCGCTTTTTACACACAACATCGAATTTGTCGTCCCAGTGACGCAGTGCTCATATGCAATACGTGAGCAGGATTCGGCTGACGTGCTTGAACACCGCGGACGCATCTGAGTGAAAAGGCGGGGAATTTTCAGGTCAGAAGGTAAGGAATATTTCACTTTAATTTTCAAGATTTCATAACGAAACAAGGCTTTTGGCTTCCTATTCTTGGGCGTTATATTTTTCTTTTGACCCACGAAAAATGGTTCGCAGTTTGTAAAACTCGATTCCGGACATTTCGTGTTACCTTTAACAATGCGCGCCGCACAGCATTTGCTCCGAGCATTGAAAAGCCGGGCATGTGGCCATAGTGGCGGCACGTGCCAGCAAAAACACCTGGTTCAGTTGAAAGGATTTCCTGTGCTGCACATTTTTGCATGGACAGTTTGCTGTTACCGAATAACCCGGTCACGCACTAAATAATAAAAAAAACGCTGGATCGCGGCGCATTTACTATACTTTGTCTCATCCTACGATGGACGAAAGGTCAAAGCCACGGGCTGCCAGGTCCAATCACCTTTCACGTTAAGCTATGACAGGCTTAGCATTGATTAGAGGTGCACGAATAATGCTCCGAAACCAAAACCGCTGCGTCATTTTTATACCTTCGACACTGCAAAGAGCCTCCATGTCCTGGCTTTTTGTGCAACGTAGAATTGTTGAGTCACTCAGTGCTATTCGATCCGAAGCACTGTCCGCCCATTCCCATCAGTGATCCGAGACGCGGGCACCAATACGTGCATCTACTACTACTACTAAGCGTTGTTATGTTGAAGCCAAATGCCACGTAACTTCTAAGTGGCTCGTGATTGGATCTGGCGGTCCGTAGCTTCTGCCGTTAGTCCATCGTTGGTTGAGACGAAGCATAGGCGTCTGGGATAAACGCACAAGGGCGATGAGCGCCGTCACGTGCACGTTTGACACTGTTTGGTTGGGTGCATTAAATCGTTGGCTGCGCCCGGAATCAAAGCTGCGCATCAGTCAACCTTTGCCGCGGATGATGTATGTGCACTAGTGGTTCACACCTGATCGTGTTACGTTAAGGTCTCGATTCGCCACTTTCCAACATGCCGCCCCCGAGTCGAGTTAGATTTCTAGTTTATTCATTGGCCGATTTTCTCATGTATGAACCGACTTTTGTCGCGTGAGTGTAAGTTCAGAAAATGTTTATCATTCAGATTCCTCTAACTGTTGGGCACAGCGTTTTTTTACCCCGCCTGCGTTCGTTCCTGGGCTCTAGTTACGGCCTCACCGACGCTGCTTCCATGACAGTGGTCGAGGATCAAGCGAGCTCTTGACACCACGTCACTGGGCAGCCGACCCTCTTTCATGAGCTGCGGCAGCGCGCAGGCAGCAATAAGCTGAAAGACAAGAAAAAAAAACGGGTGAGTTACTACCACATCTGAGAGCCCCCTACTCGTCCCGCAGTCGTGGCTGAGTGGTTAAGGCGATGGCCTAGAAATCCATTGGGGTCTCCCCGCACGGTTATCCTGTCGACTGCGCAAACATTTTTTTTTTTTTAAGAAGACAGATGGGATGGCAATTGATGTGAGCACGGACGGACGGGTGAACAGACGGACGGACGGACGGACAAGGCTAGACCCTGAGGAGCTTCGCCTCTAAAATTGGCCCATTGACCTTGTAGGATCTTGCTGAAGTCCCACTAGAAGTGACCTAAAAACTAAGTCCGATCTGGGAATGTCATGGATGAAACGTTGCATGTGGCCGCTCAACGTCTATACAGGAGACGGCGCAGCGGTCAAATGCGTATATAATCGCGTTAAACTTTGCATGCATTTTCTGAACGTTTATAGACGAGAGGGCGCTGCGGTCAAATGCTCAAATGCGTATATAAGCACGTTCCATACCACACATTCTCTTTCTAACATGGACCGTTGACCTAAGCGGTGGAAATGCGTTCCCACGGCTTCCAGCGGATCCAACCTGATCCGCTAGAAGAACCACTGGCTCTGCATTTCACCGCCCATAAGGCAGTAATAATGAAGTCAAAACGCAACCCAAAACTCAGCACTACTTATGAGCAAAAAAATCAGCACCATCAGCACTACTTATGAACAATAAAATCAGTATCATCAGCACCACCAGAGGCTCGCCCCAACCAACATCATTCACCACATGGAGATGCGGTCATTTTTTTCAGCGTCACCGAGTCGCTGGCTCTTTGTGGCATTTTGCGCCGTGCACAAACCATCGTGTCATCTGACAACTTGAGCAGACAATTTTTCTAGTCACAAGGGTGCCATTCTTGATGGCGGCACTATGGCGGTACTCTGATTTATTTTCGTCTTTTCGTGTTGCGCGCTTGTTTCCTCCTCCTTTTTCTTTTGTGGGCGGTTGCTCTAGCATAGTTGTTCAATTCACACTTTCAAATAATTACGTATGAGTACCCACGCTCTTTCATTCGCTGATTTGCGTACCTGGCGGGCAAAGGTGAGGGGCTGTATTCCTGCTGCTTGGCCATCGCTTACGTCCACACAGATGACATCGCTGAATGTAAATTTATTGTCCTAGTGAAAAATGTTGGTTATAACAATGTCGCACACATCCAGCGCTCATAGATGTTATTTGTTTTTCACAAACATTTATTTAAACATACAGGGTGTTAAAAAAAATGCCGTGTAATGTCCCCGACACGGAAAGCGTTTATCTGTCCTTTCTAAATTGTGCAATATCTAGGTGGTTTTTGAACCATTTTTTTTTCAACTATACACTTGACATTTCTATTTTTTTTCTCTCGTCCATTCTGCTGTCGGGCCTTTCAACGCTGCTTTCAGAAACTTTCTCTTTCTCCCTCTTTCCATGTAGAATAACAGAACACTCGCCTCTTTTCTTCTAATATGTTTTTATTCCATGTGCGAATCTAAAATTACGTACTACATCACTCCGCAACTCGGAACTAGCGGGTCCCCAATTCAGCAAGTAGCAGGCGTCTATTCAGTTAAAAAATTTCGAAACTAACAGTACACATAGAGCTGACTAAAAATTGAGTCCGCCGAAACCTGTAGTCGGGATTGTTCAATTAAGGTCCAGTCTAATTTGTTAAAGATACACTGACAGAATATTTATGCTCGCCTAGCTTTTTTATTGAAGATTACCTATACGAGCTTAACTACCCAGAACATAATTTGCGGCTCAAAATTTGCTTTCTTTTCCCCCCGAGGACAGCCGGTCGAGAATTAACCGGTTTCAGTCGCGCTTGCTCTTTTTTTCACGGTCAAGTGGCGTTCAAACTATGTGTACCAAATATATTCAAAGTCGTGGGTCATCTATGGCGCAGATTCAATATTAAAATAGAAAAGGATATGAACCCCATTTTTGTGGCCTCCGAAAAACAGCAATTACTTTAATCGAAGTTTTTTTGTTTTTTTCCACACATCACAGGAAGTACATGTACACATCGCGACACTGTTAGCGCGAACACGACATCGGCGTATTTTCGCACTTTAGTTCTAAATAGTATTAGAGAGCACGGAATTTTATCGCTTACAATATAGAACTAAATGAGCTCTTTCCGTAGCAGTAATAACTTGAATGACATCCCATGGTTTCAAAGAGAAAACTAGAAAAACCGGCGATCGCTTGTTCGCGCTTACAGTGTAGCGCTCTGTGCATGTCATTCTCAATATGACGACGTATCACGGGCTGGACGACGTGATGGCAGCGTCCGACGGACCAACCTTGCGACAGACGTGAGGCCGCTGCTTTCGAAATGTCGTTCGTGGAACCGGCCAATTGATCTTCAAGTACAGACTATCGAGCGGAAGGGATATTGGTGTGTGTATATATATCTATACAGCCGGAAGTCAGCGGAACGGGTATAAGTGCCAGACAATGGCACAACAAATGGTGCACGGAAATTTGTCATCGTCGTCGTTCGGCTTCCACACGCCGGAGAAGCGGAGAAAGAAACTAGGTCGGGTGTAGTTATGTGACATCCTGTTATGAGCTTCCGTCCTCGTTGGCGGTTTCGGTTTCCAGCAGTTGAGTTTTTCTATTTATTAATATATGCGTGGCTCTGCACCAAATTATTGAATAGGAAATCACCTGACTTCATATTAAATCGTCTAACCACTCCTGGCCTAATTTTCTCGCCTGCTCTCTTTCACATCACTTTTCCCCTAAACATCAAAGCAAATTCAAAAATCACTCTTCACTCTTCGTTTACAGTATTACTACAGCTACACTTATCAAACCTCCCCCCCCTCCCTTTACCTTCTCAAGCATCAATCACTGTAGGCAGACTGAGCTATTTTTGCTGGAAATTTTAAATCGGGCGAAAAAACCCGAAAAATAGATCGATTAATACCTAAAAAAACAATACCTCTTCGCAATACTTTTCTAAACGGGTCTGGATTCTGATAGTAATTGTCGTCATTGCTAAAATTCCAATGTGACCGCTAAAAACAATACTTAAGAAGTAAATGAACATATTTAGTTAAGTACTCAACATATGACGATTATTCCCTCATCTAATGTCCGCCGAGTCTGTTATATGCATGGTGAAGACGGCACACATCTAACTCTCACCCATTTTTTTTTAACTTAATCGCATTAAAATTAAACGTTCTGAATAATATTTGTTGACACTACAATCGATTGCCAAAGTGCGAATACCTTAAAACAAAGGCCCAGACTTACAGCATTAAGTTCCGCCCGGATTTGATCAACTCTTGCTGATAGCATGCGGCAGTGCGAGTAGCCCACCAATTTCATTTCATTTCCGCCTTGGATATCGTGCTCTTTGGTCTCCAGTGTTCCGCTCGCCGGCATTGGGTCGCACATTCTAGTCAATTCGTCTGTCAAACTCCGCCAGTAGGGCTACAAATACGTATGTTATTTCCGCTGATGGAGTCGTCATCACAGACTGCTCCCAGCAGCTGTGTGCTAAGATTAGCATTGCATATCCGTTGTGCGGCACAAATTGCAATGACTGCGGGGAAATTGAACCTAGGGTGCGCCTTTTTTTCTTTATAGCGGGTGTTCCATCGAATATATTTTCCATGACGTGAAATCACGTGGCGTAGTCATGACACGCTCACACGGTTGTCTACGCACTTCCCCCCCCCCGCCCTTGGCGTAGCAAACTCTCGCTTCACTAGTCTCCCCTTGACACAATCAATAAACATTATATTAAATATTCCCTTTAAACACTGGTAGAGCCTCCAGCTCAAAATCTTGGGGTTTTAGGTTTTATTCTGTTGGGGTACGTCGGGAATTGTTTTTCTTTCTTCTCAATTTATTGCCATACCTTCTTAATTACGTGTTTTTCTGTTTTGCCCTGAAATCTGCTTCACTCTCATACATTTCGTGATGCTCCTTGTGACGTTCTTTCACACTGTTTTTAAATGACTTGGTTAGTAGTATTTAACATATGATTACAGTTAAAAACTAGCTGGGAGTTATCGACAATCAGTCAATTTTTGAAAGACCTAAGCGTCTAGAAAACGTGGTGGTGCAAGAACGTTACCGTTTGTGCCATGAGGGGCAAGGCTGGAGAAAAAACAATTCGGATAAGAAATAGAAAACCCGCACGGGAGCGTCTAAGCAAGAAGTATATCTTTAGGACCAAGAAAAACAAAACACACTCTCGATACTCTTGTAAAATTGGCTGATTTCGTGGTTTTCAAATAGGCCGATCAAGTTCCCAATTAAAGCTAGATTTTTTTTGTATTTTTACTTATTCTAAAATAATTATGCAAATCTAATTAAAACCCAAATATTCTCAGCACTATATACATGAGTAACTAGGCGCATTGACGTCGGCATATTAGGTACCTCATTTCTGCGCGATGGGCAGGTTTTGCACGAAAATGAGCCCGGTGTTCTATGAAACGCCCGGTATATTACGTGTTGCGTCGCTACTTGTAGAAGCATTGATACACGTAGAAACAAATATGATTCTCGAATTTATTGCTAAAATATATTTTACATTTTCTTAAACCGCCTGAGAGTGTGTAAAGCGCGAAAAATCCTAAGCGGGAGAGAAATAAAACTGATGGCAGAAGGGTCCAACTGTCATCCTGTTCCACCGTTCTGTTCCTTAAACCTTAGGTGGTTTAAGAAGATGTTAAATCTACAAATGCTCGATTATGCTCCATCACTGTTTTATTGTAAAAAAGTATGTTGTTCCTTATAGTTCCTCTTTATGGTATACACAGTACGAAAACGCGCGAGAGAAAAACGTGGAGGACATTTATTCTTCGCCTAGCGTTATCGGGTTTCGTTGGCATCGCCTTCTCATTCGCTTTTCATGCTCTTCCTGCCAGTGAGCAGGAAGGGCGGTAGACATGGATCAGTCAGTAGCTTTTCTGATTGGAGACCGAAAGGTCGTGGGTTCGAATCCTGCCTAAAAGTATTCATTTTTAGACGCATGACGTAACGTTTCACGTGAGCGTTGTGGGTTGTTCGAAATTCTCGCACAGGTCAAGTGATTGTGACGTCATTACCGTATCGACCAATCAGGATTTTCCCGTCACGTCGCCACCGACGTTGGCGTTTCTGCGACACGAGCTCCTTAGCGCTATCGCGTTAAGACTGAACCGATGAAAGATTTAGGAACGCTGATCTGACATTGACTGTGCATTGGTAACAGATTTGACGGAACAAAACAAACACAAGATTGGTGCTTTGTCGCATTTTAGTAGACAATTGAATTGAAAGAGACGTAGTATCCAAAGTTTTGCAATAAAGAAATGTTTATGAAGAATTATTCCAAACAGATTATTCACAAAAAACAAAATTTCGCCATTCAAATTGTTTCCTATTTTGTGCACATTCAACCACAGTCGTAGTATTGATGTCAGTGTTCCAATCCTTAGAAAAGAATTATAACAACCGGCGAACCCTCGTTCTTGCTCTGTGTCACGCTGTACACAAAACATTCGACAATCATTCACATAACCTCCAAAAAGTAATTGAATAGTGAGCATTAACCACGTAATGGTCATCTTTGGTCAAAGAAAACCAACGAAATGGTGAGATACAATGAAGTAACTATTGCAACAATCATCCGGCTATGATTATTATTGTTTGAAAACCACAACTGGAAAGGTGGGGCAGCATATAACACGAATATCTGTTAAAAAAGTTTTCGCGGATAATTAACTTAATTAAACACAAAACATTACAAAGACGAGGACAAAGTAGAAGGTAATTGACAGGACACAGCGCTGTGTCCTCTCGGTTACTTTTTACTTTGTCCTCGTGTTTGTACTGTTTTGTTTTTAATCATGTCTGCATACCAAGTAGACCAAACCCCTACGTTAGTCAATTATGAAATTGTGAGTCTTATGATCAAGTGGCAAGAAGGAAATTGGAGTGGAATTGATGTCAAACACCTTACTAGGAGGGAATACGGAAAACTCCTCTTATCTACTCGGGGCTTGAAACCCACGATAATCGGATACGGAAACGAAACAGCTATATTTGGCTGTACTGCTTCTGCAACGAAAATCTTCCAAGTATGAAGCCCTTCTGTCCGGGCGTTCTGTCTTGTATTCCCAACGGTTTGTTGTCGTGTTTGGAGTGAGAGGACAGCAAGCATGATGGATACTCAAAACTTATCCTGAGTTGGGAGGCTTGAAAGTCTCCAGGTTATCGCCACATGGAGAGCGCCAACTCTCTGCGTGGTGTCCGGAGTGAAAACTTGTCGCCTCCAGAGCTTTTGTTATTTCTGTAGTTTGCGGTTTTCACCCTTATATACTCTTTCAAGTTCCTCCCTCGAAGCCTTCGAGCCATTCCACTAAGCAGAGCGAACTTTGGAGATCAGGCGAGACCAGTCAAGAAGTGGCTTGTAGACAAGTCGAGGAGGAGCTTCTATGGTTTTGACTACGATGGTTTATCCTTTTCTATATCTAGGTCACAATTGTAGCGTCTTTCCAGCAAGGCGAACGAAATTAACTGTAAATTGGCCTGAGATAAGCTCTCCATAACTTTCAATCTGCAGGCAACTAGGTCAAAGAACTAAGCACGTTTCTTTTCTTTCTTTTTTTTTTCTTTCTTTTTCCTCATGGGAACGTTACAGTTGCACATTTCACGAAAGCAATATGACACGTTCGCGTGTGGATATTTGTGTCCGAGATATACTCTGGACTCTATCAACTCTCGATCGAGACAGCGGTGACGCCTTTTTTCGGGACCAATTCATCAGTCAGTGGACGATTGGATCCTTTATATCCGTGGTATTACACTTCATCAGAAGTTTTAAACAATGTGCTACGGACATTCGTCGCCCACCCAGCACAGGCGTCATCTGAATCCAAGAAGACACGGTATCTCCATAAATCGGCTCACGTGAAAGGTACATTTGATATAAGTATGACTCTTAAGTAATGTGAACGTGATTTGCGTCAGATTGGTGATTGGTTTGACCGCTTCCGTATAGAAACCCAAAGGCTCCTGGTCAGGGATTTCACACTCGTCGAATGGCGCGATGGTCTATTTACTGCTTCACTAAAAATACCATTATCCTCTCTTTAGGTATTCTACCCTGCGCAGACACACAAGTTCTCCCTTTCTCTCCGGAGTCTCCGTACACATTCGGCGTACCCCCCCCCCCCCCCACACACCGCACACACACACATACTGACAGGACACTCTCCGTTGACTTCCATCTGTCCCGCGCGTCTCCCAAAAGAAATGGTTTAGGTAACAATCAAGACGCAAAGAGTGAGAAGAGTGAGACAGCTTCTAGCGTTCTAGAGATGTGACGACGCAGCACACCCTGGTGGTGAATGAAAGACACGATGCGGTACACTGTGTCATCAGTTCAAAGACATTTCACCGAGAAGTGCGCGCACACTCACAGCTACCTTTCCTAATTCTTGGCCAATCGTAAATATAAATGCTAAACCAAAAGTTTCGCTAATATGATTAGCATTACGTTGTTAGCGATTATTAGAATATTTAATCAGTGATCGGTGCTAGTATTTCTGAAATTCGTGGCAACTGCTGAGGAGCGAAAAAAAGTAAGAAAGAGAGAAAGAGAGAGATTCACATGATGGTCGCGAAATTAAAGTTCACTTTTGAGCGCCAGTATTATTATCTGCTGCTGTATTCTGCAGTCCGGAAAACAACAGAACAAACACAAATCCGCCAAAACATATAATTGGTGAATTGCCTCGAACTAATGTCACAGAACTCTGTTAGTCATACATTCTGTTATTTCCGTTTTCCATCATCCTTCGTACGTTCGAGAGACAAAGTGCAGTAATTTTGACCTGTTTCCATGTGAACAATAAAAGGTAATTTTTATCTCGTGGGTTTCTGGAAAATAAACCGGCGTGAGTAATTATAGAAGGAAGGTAGATTATATGATGGCTCATAGAAACCATGTACGTCACACTGATATATGTTCCGTGTCCTGCAGAGCCTAGATTTGAAAGAGAGAGGAACCCAAACCATAGGCGCCTACTACGGGGGTGTTCGGGGTCTCGAGCTTCCAACACCCTCACCCCACCCCGCCTCAACTTTCACAAAGCAAAGCCCCCCCCCCCCCCCAGCCCCCCTCACCCCGCTGCCGCACGGAAGCTCCTCGTGAAAACAAGTACCATTTGCGTCCGGGAATTCTGAGGTTACTTCTGCTTCATGAACTATACGTATATTGCGGGGGCAGGGGGGGGGGGAGTGGCCGGGTTGAAGGCGGGCCCCTTTGGCCCCCCTCGGGGAAACAGATCTTCCCGCCTATGACTCAAACAGATTGGTTAGGCGTGCGCATGCCAGCCTTCTCACGTATCGAGGAGGATAGAAGGGAGAGAGCAGGAGAGCCCAGTGCACATCTTGGAGACGATCGACGTTTTGGCCACCTCCTCGCACCTTATATTGAAAACGGGGCCAAACCACGCAACCCATATCTAGTAGCTGGAACCACTCTCAAATCTCGGCGCACTACCGTTTCCAACCATTCCATTTAACAGCAGCTCGTCGATTCCACGTGCCATCCACACGTGTGTTCCATACTTCAATATAGTGCGCGTGTCAAACGGATCGTTGGCCCTTTGAAGGGATCATCGGCCCATAAATATGTTCCTCAACGCATTAAGTCAAGATTTTGTACAGAGGCGGCCGAAAATGGGGCATTTTGTGCCTCCAAATTTCAGTGAATGAACTTACCTGAGTAAAAAGTAAAAATAGTACCTGATTTTGCTGCCTTCGTCGTCCGCCTACTTGAAAGGGCGTCCGATTGGCGCAACAGCCGGCAGATGGAGACAGGTAAAAGTAAGGGCTAGGGTGCCTACATGTCTCTTTGTCTTAGGGTAAAGTCATCATTTGCTGCACTGAGTGGGCCGGCGCGTGACGCGCTGGCAAACTCAGCGCCTGACTTCTGTGGTAAAATGGCGTCTGAACATTGGCCAAGGCTACGAGCTCGAGCTGAGTCAAACCGGTTTTCGCGCACTTCAAGAGACAAAAAACAAAAACCATTGGACGGAAAACTGGTTGTGATGTCACCACTCAGCCAAAATCGCGTGTTTTGTATGGAGGTATTCTAGTGAAGGCACCGAGCAGGCGATGATTTTAAGTCAAATACGGTGCAGGCGTTTTCGGTGTAATGCATGATTTTTTTATCTTTACTAATGAAACACAGTGCATGGACGAAGAACCAAAAACGAAGATTATTTAATGGACTCTTTCGGCCAGCATAGCATATATTTCGGCTATATCTCAATATCTTCCACCAGCTATCTGTTGCAGCGCCGCACATATCACATACAAAAAAGAAGGTACACTTTATTATGTAAAAAATAATAAAGAAATAAATACTTTCCTTCTAAATAACACCCCCCCCCCCCCCCCCCCACCAAAAAAAAAAACACTCAAAAACGTTGTACTTTATTTGTTGAGCATTATGTATTTTCCTGCGAGTCGAGAAGCTTCTCAGAGGCGGAATATTCTCTCTCTCTCTCTCTCTCGCTCTTTATGGACATATTGGGCGTTTTGCCTTTTTTCTGTAAAAATGTCAAAAACACCCCTCGGTTAATTTTTGACGAACTTCGACAATTAAATACTGGCGATCTACTTCGGTTACATCAATACTTGTTATGTCTATGGAGAGCCCAAAACATGCTCCTTATATATATTATAAAATGACTCAGCTGTATAAAATATCCTTTGCGGGACGTTTACGTTAATGTTATGCGAAAACCATAAAGTACCAATTTTGAAAACTATTTTCTAAATAAACGTTTTTTTTTGTTGCTAAAATGTAGATATATAGTTGTCTACTCGAAAAGCAAGTCGAGAAAGTGTGTATTTTGTTTGTAAGTTCTATATTTTAGCATCAATATTGTACAAAAACGCGTTTTTACGGCTCGAAACTTTGCATCGCTTTCCCTTCTGAAATACTCTGACTGACTGACTCCTCCTGGGTGGCCGTCACTGTTCGCCGCGTCAACGACACATTCGTACCATTTCACTCCTCATGACACAGGTGCGCTGCTCGCTTTATACTGTCAAGGGCCGTCCTATCTAACACAACGAGCGCGAAAGATCGTGGTCATCTGCTGGTTTTAAAAGGGCGGGACGTTTATATAGGCCAATGAAGGCCCACAATCAATACGACGTCTGCCGATTTCCACACATTAAAGCTGCAAATTGCGGTGTCAGAGCGGTGCCGCGCGCTCCGCCTTGGAGAGGCTTGTTTGTTTCCCGTATGGACCCAGCCACGACGGTCTCGGACATAGAGGCTACCGTGAAAACCGTCCTCGGGGACAAATCAGTGATGTGCACGCGTTTAAAGACACTCTATCCAACCTACAATTCGTTTCATCTCGCCATTGACGAGGAATCTTTGGTAGCGTTGAACAGCCCTGATGTGTGGCCGGAGGGGTCTCTTTTTCGTCCGTTTCTTGGGAGGCTGCCTATTTCCCGGCATTACGGGACTGTCTCGGAAAATGTAACTCAAACTGATCATGGCGCGAAAACTTAGTGTATATTATCAAAACGTTCGTGGTCCGTCCACTATAAAACCGTCCACTATAGAACCAAATCAGATGAATTTATGTCGAATCTGCTGGGTTGTGATTACAACATCGTTACCTTATCGGAAACCTGGCTACATGATGGCATCGCCAGTGGCGATTATTTTCCAGCGTGTTTTTCTGTGTTTCGCAGGGACCGTGACTATGCGTCAGGAATAAAATACAGCGCTGGTGTACTGAAAGCCTGCAATCAAGCTTTGAACGCCCATAGACGCAACGATATGGAAACTTATCGGGAATCGGTGTGGGTTGAAATTCCTTCTGCTGACGGATTCAACCTTCTGATTGGAACATATTATTTTCTTCCCGCTTCAGATGCTGCGCCTTTCATAGACCACTTCAATTTCCTTGAAAACAGCATAGATACGACTAAATATCGCGTAAAAATTTACGGAGATTTTAATCTTCCAAAAGTTTATTGGCTTTCTGGCATTATTAACAGTGAAAGCCTTTGCATGTCCACTACGCGTCTAAAAGTAACTTGTTTATTCAGCTATTTAAATTTTAATGATTTTACGCAAGAGAACATGTTTGTGAATTGCTCCGGAAACATTCTTGATTTAGTTGTATCTAACTTTTGTGTTTCGAATGTGACTTGTGTAAATGATCCCCTGGTAACAGCTGATGCTTACCACCCTCCGATTGAGGTCTTGTTTTCAATCTCTTTAAAGGTCATATCACCTTGCTGCGTCCTGAGATATGCATATAGTCTCGGTGATTATTTTGGTTTATTTAAATATTTCACGAAACACGACAGAAATAGCATGTTACAGGGCTCAGATGTTGGTTCTATAGTGGACGGTTTTACATTGGTAGTTAGTGATGCAATGGATATGTTCATTCCTAAGTACCTCCAACGTACCGAGAAGTGTCCCAAATGGTTTTCTAAGGATTTACGACATTACTTGAAGTTAAAATTACATTATCATAGATTGTATGAAATGACAAAACTAAACATGTGGTATGAAAAATACAGCATATGTCGTAAACTAACAAAGCAGCTCCTCGCTAATGACCAGTATCTGTACCGTAAGCAGGTGGAGCTTAGCTTAAACAAGCTGACCCGAAGAATTCTGGCGCTTTGTGAAGAAGCATACCAGGAAGGAGTCAAACTGTATAACGCTACATAATGAGTCTGGTATTCATACGTCACCGAAGTCTGTCTGTGAGCTGTTTTCAGAACACTTTCAGTCATGTTTTCTAATCTCAACCCTACTTCTTCTGTGACATGGGATTCTGATGACTATTTACCTTTAACGAGTATTACGGTTGATGAGGTGGTTTCGGCTATCGGTAAACTAAATTGTAAGCTATCGACAGGTTCCGATGGTATTCCGAACTTTATTGTGAAGGGCTGTTGTGAAGTGTTTGCTCCTCTTCTCGAAAAGGTGTTTAACATGTCGCTCCAGAGGGGTGTCTTTCCAAACACCTGGAAATGCTCAATTGTTGTGCCAATTTTCAAATCTGGTAATTGTAGCGACATCACTAATTATCGTCCTGTATCTCTTTTAAATGCATTCTCAAAAGTGTTCGAGAAGGTCATGTACAGCCGTTTCTATAACTATTTTAAAAGAAAGATTGTTCCCGTTCAGCATGGTTTTTTGGCAGGAAGATCCGTGGAAACAAACTTATGCACATTTCTTAATTATTCTATGCCAATTTTCCAGAATCGGGGAAAGGTAGATGCATTATATCTGGATATGTCGAAAGCCTTTGACAGGGTTAATCATAAATTGTTATTGCTGAAACTCAAGAACTACGGGCTTGGCCCTGAGTACATTACCTGGTTCAGGAGTTATTTACATGAAAGACAAAACTGTGTTAGAGTTTCTGGCTACCTGTCGCGTCCTTTCATATCTATTTCGGGTGTGCCTCAGGGCTCCAATCTTGGTTCTTTGTGGTTTAACATTTTTGTAAATGATCTCATATCCTCCGTGAAGCACTCGCAGGTGCTCATTTTTGCAGACGATGTTAAACTGTTTCGGCAGGTGGACTGTATCGCCGACTGTACTTTGCTACAAGAGGATGTCTCGTCAGTACAGAAATGGTGCATTTCAAACAATTTACTTTTGAACCTCCGTAAAACCCAAGTGATGTCTTCGTCAAGAGGGCGTCACACGTTATCATATGACTATACTATGGAAATTGAGCCTATAGGTAGGACCAAACTAGTAAGAGATCTAAGGGTTTTTGAGGATGTCCACCTTTCTTTTAATTCACATATTAATTCCATCGTCATTCAGTCCATGCGGGCGTTGGGAATAATGGCTCGTTTAACTAAACCATTCAGCAGTCAGCACTGTCTGTTGCGACTCTACAGCACCCATGTACGCCCTAAACTTGAATTTTCATCTGTCGTTTGGAATAATATATCTAGCTCAGCAAGCGAAAGTATTGAACATGTACAAAGGCGGTTTGTACGTATAATCTGCGGTAGATATTTTGGTCCCAAATTTTATTTTGAATACAATCTGATTTTAACTAGACTAGGATTGTGCACTTTATGTAACAGAAGGTCTATCCGGGATGTTAAGCTTTTGCATAAGTTGGTTCACGGATCAATAGACAGTTCTACTTTGCTTGCTTCTTTACATTTTCGCATTCCTGTTAACACAATTTCTAGAAATCGTAGAGTGTTTTATCCAGATCACCTTAACTTGTCACCTGTATCATGAATTCAACATGTCCTTAACACGAAGTATTGCGGCATTGCTATTTCTTGTACAACTTTGACCCCATTAAGTTTTACACATGTGCATGATTTTAAAATCGGTTTGATTAAGGATGTATTTTTTGTAACGGAAATTTAAGTCTTACATTGTGCTTTACCGCAAAGGCCAACCGGCTGTTGGTAAGCACGCAAAACAAATATTGTATTGTATTGTATTGTATTGTATTGTATTGTATTAGTATTGTAAAGCTTTACGACACCTGCTGGTCTGTTAAGAAGTGTTGCTTTCTCTTTTGAACTCCTCCAATGTAGCTTGCCGCCTATAATAAAATTTAAATGATCAATAAATATAACAGGGTGGAACTACTGTCTTTCATTTTTATGGGGGAACGTTGAAAAAAGGCAACAATATTTCCAAGTTTGTGAAGACGCGCAATTCGCATGTCCGTTTCGAGCCGTAAAAATGCGTTTTTGTACAATATCGATGCTAAAATATAGAACATACAAACAAAATACACACTTTCTCGACTTGCTTTTCGAGTAGGCAACTATCATATCTACGTTTTAACAAAAAAAAAGTTGTTTTAAGAAAATCAATTTTAAATATGGTACTTTTGGTTTTCGCATAACATTAACGTCAACGTACCGCAAAGGGAATTTTATACAGCTGAGTGATATTATAATATATATAAAGAGAGTGTTTCGGGCTCTCCATAGACATAAAAAGCATCGATGTAACCCAAGTAGATCGCCAGTATTAAATTGTCAAAGTTCGTCAACAATTAACCGAAGGGGCGTTTTTGATATTTTTACAGAAATAAAAGCAAAACTCCTAAGATTATTTCATGGTATTAGAGCATTTTACCTGTGCTCACAGAGTGCTTGGAAAAGGTTAATCTAATGTGGACTGAAAATCGACGGCGGGAGATCGAGCGAAACATCAGACACACGACGGATGTTAAAAACACTGCTTTCCGCCGCGGCCTCTTTTAAAATTCGTAAGTCGAGAACGAAAAATCCGACGAACTTGCGGTTTGTGGCTGCTGCGTTTTTAGAGACGACGTCATAACATATATGTTTTTCGGCGAATTTAAACATTCGACCCTTTTTGCCTGCACGATTTGAGATGAAACCACCCATATATATATATAGAGAGAGAGAGAGAGATAGATAGATATACAGGGTGTTTCAGAGAAGTCAGGCCAAATCGCTCCTGCGAAAACTACTCATCGCAACGAAAAAAGGCTTGTGTCTTTTGGTCCTGGGCCAGGGGCCCATTTAGGAAAATTATTAAAGTCCGGGACAATTAGGTGTTTAATTATTTTTGCGTAATTAACTTTTTTAATATTGTGCTTAAGGGAATGGTTTCAATTAGAAAATTGCTCAGCATCATCAAAAAACACTAAATCAACAAATTGCAGAACGATAGAAGGCACGCGAAGCATTTTACGGCTTTCTGAAAAACCGCACAAATTCGACTGGTTTTCGGTTTGCTATTGGAGCGCATCTCCGCCACGGCGGCACTGCGCCTCGTGGAGAGATAGTGCAACCAGGCTCTGCTGCGCTGTCATCGCGCGACGCAGCAGAGGCTGGTTGCACTATCTCTCCACGGGGCGCAGTGCCGGGGCGGTGCCCAATAGCAAACCGAAACTTAAAAACCCGTCGAATTTGTGCAGTTTTTCAGAAAGCTGTAAATGCTTCGTGTGCCTTCTATCGTTCTGCAATTTGTTGATTTAGTGTTTTTGATGATGCTGAGCAATTTTCTAATTGAAACCATGCCCTTAAGAACAATATTAAAAAGTTAATTACGCAAAAATAATTAACAACCTACACAAGGTTTTTTCCGTTGCCATGAGTAGTTATCACAGGAGCGATTTGGCGCGAGTTCTCTAAAACACCCTGTATATACATACATATATAATAGCGCAATGTTGAAAACTACTATTCGAAAATTTGAATGTTATTCGAATTTTCGAATACTAGTTTACAATAACAGGCTATTCGATATTCACTTCAGACTAAACTCTGTTGGTCGTATATATATATATATATATATATATATATATATATATATATATATATATATATATATATATATATATATATATATATATATATATATATATATATATTGTGACGAAGAGAAGGTCTACGGTGCGTTTCGGAAAAACACCGAGGCTGAGGGAAGACGAGGAGGAAGAGCCTCGTTCGGGCAGAGCGCGCGATTCGCTGGATTCCCAACGGCCTTTCTCTCAACCTGGCTACCACACTGTAAATAATAAACCCCTCAGTTTGTAACATCGTTTCCTTACAATTGGTGGAGGTGCGGGTTTCCCCAACTATCCGGACTTCACTCGCAAGTGTTCCTGCGTCCTGGACCACTGAAATCGATGCGACGCCACGGGATATCACGCCAAGGAGCCTCGGACGATGCAGCGCAGGACACCGCTTCTGACCAGGCACCTACTGTTGCAGGTGCAACCACTCTCCTGTGCGCCGGAGCCCTCCGTCAGCGGGACCCGAAGCTCTTCAGCGGGATCGGTGACGATGACATTGAGGACTGGTTGGAGTCAGTTGAAAGGGTGAGCCTCCACAACAAATGGGATGACATCGTCAAGCTCAATAACGTAATTTTTTATTTGACCGACGTTGCGAAACTATGGTATACCAACCATGAGTCAGAGCTGGTGACCTGGCCCGAATTCAAAGCAAAGATCCAGGAAGTATTTGGGAAGCCTGCCCAGAGGAAGCTCGTCGCGAAGAGGGCATTGGCATCACGCACCCAACTGCACGATGAAAGCTTCGTTAGCTACATTGAAGATGTCCTTAAGTTGTGCAAGCGTGTTGACACCCACATGACCGAAGATGAAAAACTGAAGAACATCATGAAAGGCATTGCCGAAGATGCTTTTCAGATCCTTGTCGTCAAAGCGCCAGCGACTGTCTCTGAAGTCATCGACATCTGCCAGAACTTCTCTGAGCTGCGCCTTCAGCGTTTGCCAGCCAAACGCAAACTGGAACCCCCGCAGAGCTGGCCAGCCTGACAACTGCAATCGAAGGCTCCGTCGACAAATGGGCCGAGCTCCGATGCGTCATTCAAGAGATCGTACGTGACGAAGTGGCTCGCCAATTAGGAAAGCCTTCGACCGCTCCGGAGTCCTTTATCTCACCTTCGATCAGAGCACTAATTCAGGATCAAGTCACAGCCGCGATCCCTTGCACCGTTATGCCGCCCGCCGCGTCACCGCCGCTTGTGCCTCAGGTGCCTTCGTATGCCGAGATGGTAACACGTCCGGTACCCGCTCGAGTCTTCCAACCACAGCCGCCATTTTCTCCTCCTCGCTGGCAAGCACGCAGGGCTGACCTTTGGAGGACGCCAGAAAATCGTCCTATTTGCTTTTCATGTGGATACGTTGGACATATCGCCCGTTTTTGTCGCCGTGGAAACTCCGAGAGTTACGCCGCCCCACCGCAAGCACAGTATCAACCAGCTTTCGGTTCTGGTCGCCGCAGTGATGAGTATTCATCCCAAGATTACGTTGGACCACAACCACGGCAAAGGCAAGGTAGATCTCCATCTCCCAGGCGGCGTTCGCTGTCTCCCGTGCGACCACGTACTACATCGCCCATTGCAGAGGGAAACTGCTAGGAGCAGTTCCAGAGGCGAGAACTGCAAATCCTTTCACATATTTAAGTCCTCGTCCAGTTACCCGAAATATGATAGATGTAGTTATTGACGGTTTGTGCACTCAAGCATTAATTGACACCGGCGCCGCAGTGTCAGTTCTTAGTGCTGACCTTTGTCGTAAGTTGAAGAAAGTTACAACCCCGTTTTCTGGTCGCCCCTTTAAAGCTGTTGGTGCACAAAACATTGTCCCTGCCGGTGTCTGTACAGCACGTATTGTCATTCAAGAAGTGCGTTACTGTGTCGAATTTCTGGTGTTGTCTTCCTGCTCTCATGACGTCATTCTTGGGTGGGACTTTTTAAAAGCAACAGAGGCTGTTATCGACTGTGGACGTGCCGAAGTAGATTTCGCTGAAATCCACCTTCCCGACGACAACATTGCTGTGGACACGATCACATTATCCCTCCTTGATGACGTACGAATTCCTCCATTTTCGTCTGTTCCTTTACCGATTCAATCATCCAGAGTCTCGGCGTCTCCTCTAATGGTCTCCCCTTCCGCAGTTTTTTTTCGTAAGACTGGTATCCTTGTCCCTTTTTCTCTGCTTCGCCTTGACAATGGCACCGCATTTCTTATGGCTTTAAATACGTCTTCTCTTCCAATAATGCTTCCTGCAGATGAAGTGGTTGCTTTCGCTGAGCCATACGAAGCTATCGAAGTATTTGATTTCGATAATTCTCTTTCTGAATGTTATTGTCCATTAGCCCCGCAGCGAGAGGACGAGGACCAGTTCTTGTTAGCGACCATAGATAGCCACCTTGATTCGTCCCAAAAGACCTCAATTCTCGCCGTTCTACGCAAGTTTAGCTCCATATTTGATCGCCCGCAATCCACCTTGGGACGTTCCACGTCGGTAGTTCACCACATCGATACCGGCAACGAGAATCCCCTACGTCAACGCCCATACCAGGTTTCAGCGTCTGAACGAAGCGTCATCGAGAACCAGGTCACCGACATGCTTGACAAAGGTGTCGCCACGCCCTCTACAAGTCCATGGGCGTCACCAGTCGTCCTTGTCAAGAAAAAGGATGGCACCATAAGATTTTGTGTTGACTACCGGAGATTAAACAAGATCACCCGAAAAGATGTATACCCAATGCCAAGAATCGACGATGCCCTCGACTGCTTACACGGAGCTGAGTACTTTTCTTCTCTAGACCTCCGTACAGGCTATTGGCAAATTCCTATGGCCTCCAACGATCAAGAAAAACAGCTTTCATAACACCCGATGGCCTGTACCAGTTCACCGTCATGCCCTTCGGCTTATGCAACGCGCCGGCAACATTCGAACGTATGATGGATACAGTGTTGCGCGGCCTCAAGTGGAAAATATGCCTATGTTATTTAGACGACGTAGTAATATTTTCAAACACATTTGAGCAGCACCTGCGTCGCCTAACCGCCGTATTGTCTTGTCTCAGCAACGCCGGCCTTCAGCTCAACGCAAAAAAATGTCGATTTGCAGCACGGCAAATTAAAGTGCTTGGCCATCTCGTGTCCAAAGACGGCATTCAACCCGACCCTAGCAAAATTCAGGCCGTTTCCGACATGCCCAGGCCATCCACTCAAAAAGAAATTCGAAGTTTTCTTGGACTTTGTTCCTATTTTCGACGTTTTGTACGCGGATTTGCATCCATAGCGGCACCCCTGCATAATCTTCTAAAGAAATCCTCACACACATTTCCTTGGACATCGCAGTGCGAGGCTGCTTTTAACCAGCTCAAAAATATTTTAACATCTGCCCCGATACTTCGGCATTTTGATCCTACTGCCCCAACAGAACTTCGTACTGATGCCAGTGGCTTTGGGGTTGGAGCTGTGCTCGCACAAACCAAGCCAGGATTCGGCGACTACGTTGTCGCCTATGCAAGCAGGGCTCTCACAAAACCAGAAAAAATTACACCGTAACTGAAAAAGAATGCTTGGCAGTCGTCTGGGCCGTTACCAAGTTCCGCCCATATCTTTATGGTCGAAAATTCAACCTTGTGACCGACCACCACGCGCTTTGCTGGCTGTCATCTCTGAAAGATCTCACGGGACGCCTTGGTCGATGGATGCTGCGGTTGCAAGAGTACGACTTCGTTGTTCTGTACAAATCCGGCCGCAAACATGGCGACGCCGATGGTCTCTCTAGATGTCTCCTGCACTCTGAACCACCAGACCTACCTGACACTGATGAAGACCCTATCACCTTATCGGCGTTAAACATTGTCGACATGGAGCAAGAACAAGCAAGAGATCCTTGGATATCTAAAATTGCGACTGTTGTCAGAGGCCCTGCATCTTCCCCAAACCGCTCACTACGCAGACAGTCCAAGCATTTTCGCATTCGAAATGGCCTTCTCTACCGGCGCAACTATTCGCCCGAAGGCTGCCATTGGCTTCTTGCCATTCCCCGTCAGTTGCGACGTGAGGTTTTAGAATGCCTTCACAACGACCCAACATGTGGTCACGGAGGTCTACTCAAGACCTACAATCGGGTACGCTCACGGTACTACTGGCCAGGGCTTTATGGAAGCGTCCAAAAGTTTTTGAAATCGTGCCTCCAATGCCAACGCCGTAAGCGGCCTTTACATTCATCTCAAGGCCTGCTTCAACCCATTCCGTGCCCAGAACGACCATTCGACCGTGTCGGAATAGATCTTTTTGGCCCACTTCCTCACTCCTCCTCTGAAAATCGCTGGATCATCGTCGCCATTGATCACGTAACGCGTTATGTTGAAACTGCTGCTTTGCCTACCGCCACAGCGGAAAATGTGGCCAACTTTTTCTTGAACCAGGTTGTTCTCCGTCATGGTGCCCCGAAAGAACGCCTAAGTGACCGCGGAACTGTGTTTCTTTCTAAAATCATCCAAGAGGTCTTGCGAGCTTGCAGTGTCATACATCGAACACCATCACCGTATCATCCGCAGACCAATGGCATGACCGAACGCTTCAACAGAACACTCGCCGATATGCTCGCCATGTACATTTCCCCCGATCATCGTAATTGGGACAAGGTTCTTCCGTTCGTAACTTTCGCCTACAATACCGCCGTTCAAAGCACTACTCAATTTTCACCATTTTTCCTTCTTTACGGGAGGCAGGCCTCTTCAACATTAGATCGCTTGTTACCCTATTCACCCGATCATTCTGAATGCCTTCCACCCGCCGAAATGAGAGGTCATGCTGAACAATGCCGCCAGCTAGCACGAGCGCGCACTACACACCTGCAAGGACAACAAAAACGCCGCCACGATGATACATCTCACCCAACTTCTTTCACACCCGGCGATCTCGTCCTTTTGTGGATTCCACAACGCCAACCCGGTCTCTCCGAGAAACTGTTCTCAAACTACACAGGCCCATATCGCGTGCTTCGTCAGACCTCAGCTGTTAACTACGAAATCGAGCCGCTCTCGCCACCTGCCGATCGCCGCCGACGTTCTCGTGAAACGGCCCATGTCAACCGCCTTAAACTCTACTGTCCCCCTACTGACCACACCTAATACCAACTTCGCCAGAATGGCTATCTCTACGAAGGGGGCATTGTGACGAAGAGAAGGTCTACGGTGCGTTTCGGAAAAACACCGAGGCTGAGGGAAGACGAGGAGGAAGAGTCTCGTTCGGGCAGAGCGCGCGATTCGCTGGATTCCCAACGGCCTTTCTCTCAACCTGGCTACCACACTGTAAATAATAAACCCCATCAGTTTGTAACATCGTTTCCTTACAATATTATATATATATATTTATTATTGTGCATATTTTTGATTATCATATTCGAATAAGAGAAACTCTACGAAGCCGCCGAAAGGCACAATTTTTAGCGGAACCAGGATTTGAACCTTTTGGTCTCACAACTTTTTGACGGGTATGCTAACCATTATACCAGGTGTCTCCAAATCACGTCCCGCGGAGGCATTCCGTCGGTCACACGGATGGCCGTGGTCTTTCCAGGGACGCTCCGGTCAGCTGCTGCTAAAGAAAAAAAAATTAAGCGCTCGTAAGCAAAATCGGCACCTCGACAGGCACCAAAGGCGCAAACGATGATATCAGGAATAACGAAAAAAATTAATATTTGAATATAATAAAATATTCAAATTTTATTAGTAGTTTCCAATAATACGCTATTCGATATTAACTTCAAGATGACCGCTGATATTGGTATTTTTCGAACTATTGACAGCGGCGGGCTAGCCCTGTTAAACACGCTTCTTACCGAGCACCCCTGTACTGCGGGGAGGCAACACCGCAGTAGGTCCGCGGGTGCTGCTTCTCCGCAAAGCAGCGGTGCTCGGTAAGATGGGCGCTCAAAGGGGTAACCCGCCGCAACAAGACTTAGAAAAGTACAAATATTGCAGTCACTTTCTTAAAGGAGCCATGAAACGATTTTTGTTAAATACTACTTAGAATACCTCCCTTACGTTAATAACTGAATAAACTTTACTTAGTTCTTCTTTCTACGCAATAGCAGTCGCCAAACCAAAACGAAAAAAGGAGCATCGTTCATTCCTCAACTCGGAGAAAAAACAAGCAACCACGTGGCCTGGTGCCAATCCTATGCCGACAACGTTAATCATACCCACTCGCCGATGTTGGCAAAGTAGAAAACACGTGCTGAGCTCCAGGCAAGAGTTCGGCTATGCTCATCACCGCAGTGGTTGGACACGAACCACTACCCGAGTGTGCGCCAAGGCATTGATTGTTACGAGCCAAAGTAGAGTGCTCCAGGGTGTCGAACCGGTCATTATTTCGGTTCGGTTTGGGTTCGGATTCACTAGCATTGTATTTTGTTCCGGTTCGGTTCCGGTATAGGGTAGTGCACATAATATCACTCCGGTTACCGGTTTTCGTAAGCGCGAACCGGTTCGAGCCGGTTCCTAAGTCGACCACTGAATATTGACCGAGCACTTCCTGCAGCCTTTTCTGAGCCCGAGATACTTGCAATAGACCCATCCCAATACTACTTCCTCTTCCGGCAGATATAAAAACTCTGCACAGTGACGTGCGCAAAAGACACCATTAATGTGGCAAGGCTATTACTTGAATATTACTGTTCTTAAGTGCACTATATACAAGCGATCGGCTTTCCATTTTTATGGTGTTTTTTGCACACGCAGCTATTTCAAACTCTGCCAGAAGAGGGCTATTTTCAGGATGAGTCTATAGACCTTTCCAAAAAGAACTTGTGCCCGGTGCCATCTTTAGTGTTCGGGCGTATAGCGCATGCTTTGCTCGCTTTTCGAAGCGACAAACACGCACGTGCTGTGCTGTGAAGATCACACGCTGGGCTGTGATTTTGAAAACAGCAGAAAGGTATCTAGCTAGATTGCTTGCCTTCATATGTCTTGGCTTGTTTTGCTCTGCACACACGTGTTTTTTTTTTATACATGCTATTTGTTTTCGGGACCCAGTAAGATGTCACAGCTATTCCCCAGAGTGGCTGACAAGGGAACGAGAGGAAACAAATGTGCCGTAAAACACAGAAAAAGGGACGTCAAGTGCGCAGTTGGGATAGTTTGTCGGATCCCGTTAAGCTGTGGCCGTGTATACATCGGCCGGACTGGCCAATGTGCCAGTGACCGGGCACGTGAGCACGTACGTAGAATGAAATGTGACTACATCTTGACAGCGCTTTGGGTTCCGGTGGAAAAACGCTGTTCTAAAGATCTCGTGGCGATGCTTTGTCTAGTCACTTTGACTTTTTATCGCAAACAACGCTCTATGCAAATGACCCGGTCTGAGGGATTCATAATGGACCATTTGTACCTGTCAGTCACCGAACAAAGTTGCGGAAATGCCCAGCCAGCGAACAACGTTTCTCAAATGCTCAGTTGAAGATGATGAAAGAGGTCTTGAAACAAAAGTGAGAAAATGGTTGAACAGGCGACATGCTGGCCTTGCTAGTCTGACAAACCTCCAAAGAAAAAATAAACAGACACATTTTCTTCTCTCGTTAGTCAGCGAATCATCGCCGACTAACGTTGCCTCCAACAATTTTTTTTTTTTGTAAGGTAACATTTTGAGCACGTTGAAGAAAAAATGGTTTTTCATTCAAATGCATTACAGGCGACTCTAAAAACTATACTGCCGATGCAGCGAGGTACTTGTCCCCCTTCGTTCAGGGTGTCGCTGCACTGAAACGGAAGGCCACGTGGTGCGCTCTCGGTGCTCGGTTGGCTAAATGGCTCATTGACTGCAACTGCGGTCCATCTGGAGGTCAAACATTCGCTGACGCGTAGGCCTCCGTGCCTAGAGTGGCGCAATCCGCTCCGTTTCTTGGACATTTCGAGCGGTGCTTTGAAATCGCTGCCGCCGCTACCGCGCCGCCAGGGTCAATCCAAGAAACAAAGGAAAGTTGAAGCTCTCCAGACGATGGTGTATTTGTTTTTACGTATGCAATGAAAACGAAATGTAAAGATATCTCACAGTATGTAGGATTAGTCTTGGCAACATAAGAAAAATATACGCCAGCAACTTTTCGCATTTAGACCAACTATTGACACAATTGGCCCTGAACCGTTTTCGTTGAACCGGTAACCGCCACATCAAATTATGGTTTCGTTCCGGTTCGGGTTTAATATGAAGCGTTCGATTTCGGTTTCGGTTTTGTTCCGGTTCGGTCAAAAATAACGGTTTTGATCCGGTTTTCGGTTCAGGTTCGGGTTCGGTTCGACACCCTGGAGTGCTCACGAAGTTCTCGTGTTCCATCCATAAGCCGCGCTCGATGGTCGTCAGGCGGGTGGTTTCGATCCCACAATTACGTCATCGAGCTTTGCGAAGGCAAGACTAAAAGAAATAGTCCCCTTTTATCCTCGCAATCTGACCGTAACAAAGAAGCTTCTCATTCACCTGCGGTCTGTGCGAGTATTCTCGGGCCAGCTTTATTTTCAGATATGTATATATATTGTGAGGGTGTTTATGAGAGACGTATCTAATGGTGCGATGTGGGAAGACCAGAGGCGATCATTGGCGGAATAGCCGAATCGCTACCAGCTCGTGCGGCAAAAAACATGCAGCGCGCGCCCCTATTTCCCAAAGATGTGCGTTGTTGTCTTCGTAACGGGGGATCGGTGGCCGAGTGGGCTAGCGCACACCAGCTCGGAGCACGTGGAGCGAAAGCTCGCGCTGCAGAACCCAGGGATCCTGGGTTCAATCAATACCACCTATACTTCGTTTCAGCTTGGGTCCAGACGCAGGCGATGCTGCAAGCGCGAGCTCCGGGCTTTCAGCGTCCCTGCCAAGCACGCGCGCTCGTGCAATGCAAGCACTGCTCAGGGCCACACGCTCGCGCTCGTAGCATCGGCTGCGTCTGGACCCAAGCTGAAACGAAGTATAGAACACAAGGCCTGCGCCTTTCCTCCTCTAAACGTAATCACTAGTAGTAGAGTGCCTTCATACACACGCGCGCTTTTGCTTGAGTGGTGACATCTCAGCCATTTGCACGCCCAATCGTTTATTTTTATGCATTTTGAAGCGCGCGCAATCCGTTGTCACTCAGCTCGAGAGCGTAGCTTTGGCTAATGCATAGACGCCATTTCAGCGCCCAAGTCACGCACTGAGTGCGCGAGAGCGTCACGCGCTGGCACAATCAGTGCAACAATGGATGCCTTCACCCTGAGACAGACAGACATGCAGGCACCCTAACTAGTAGTAAAACTAGTAGATCCCCGCAGCGCCCCCTAGCAAGCCCGGATGAGCTCCATCGTCTGCTACATCGTCTGCTCCATCGCCTGCTCCATCGCCTGCTTCAGTGGTCCTGCTCAGAACGAGCTCACATTGCTAAGACCGGCAACATTGATGGTGTCGCATGCACGTTGCAAATGAACTGTGGTAGCTGTCAACAGTCATGATGCATAGCATGATGTTGAAGGCTGTATCAGTCAGCGAGGCATCCAGTTCAGCGGGTAGGAAACTAGTCACTTCGTCTTTATTGTCGTCTACCACTCAGTGTGGCGGTGGCGCTAGCATCATGACTGTTACATCTCCCTTTCTTTGGACTATGGAAAACCAAAAAGAAATACAGAAAGTATGAAATACATACGAAAATAAACGAAATACACAAAACACGAAATACAAAAAGGAATAACTAAAAAGCCCGTTAAGCTTGCTGCTGGAAGTTCTGATCGTAGTTTAGCCTTTGGGGTCGCCGCACAGTTCGGGTTGATGTCCGAGCTGCACATGGTCCAAGTTCACTAGACCGATCATCCTCTGTTCTCGCTGCGGGGTTGACTGCAGCTGGTGATCTGGTCGGAGTTCTCGTTGACGTAGCGACTGTGGTTGTGATGGCTGGATCATCATGCTGCACTGTTGGGTTCAATGCAGCCGGTGCAGCTTGAATGCTGGTCAGGGGACAGGCTGGGGGATCCTCCAGGTGCTCCTCCAAGTAATCGGAACTCATCAGGTCTTCATTCGTCGGTAGCAGGTGTTCTCTGTTGCGTCGATATTCCCGGCCATCCTGCGTGACAACCAGTGAAGAACGAGGCGCCACGTTCCTTAACACTTGGCCCTTTGTGACCCACTGTCCTTTGTCCCTCAGACGAACCACGTCACCTTCCTGTAGTGGCCTCAAAAGACATCCTTTGGTGTTATCCTGTGTGTGTTTTCTGGCTGGTCTTGGAACTGCTGGCGTGAAGTCAGGAAGACGGGACCTAATGCGGCGTCCCATTAGAAGCTCGCTGGGGCACCGGCCATCCTCCAGGGGTGTAGACCTGTAACCAAGCAATCCCAGCCAGAAGTCTTCATTAGCTTCAGCAGTTTTCCGTAGTATTCGTTTTACCACTTGCACACCCTTTTCTGCAAGTCCGTTGGAACGTGGGAAATGCGGACTGGACGTGGTGTGCTTAAAATCATACTTCAAAGCGAAACTCTGGAACTGACGTGACGAGAACTGTGGACCGTTGTCGCTGCACACCTCTAGGGGTATTCCGTGTCTAGCAAACATGCTGCTTAATGACAAAATAACCGTTTCTGATGTTGCCTCTCTGAGCCTCTCTACCTCTGGGAAGTTGGAAAAGGCATCATAAGCAACCAGGTACGTGTTCCCCGCCTGCTCAAAGAGGTCTACACCAACGCGCGTCCATGGTAAGCCTGGAACCTCACGCATCATTAGTGGCTCGTTCGGTTGCTTGTACGCAAACTGTTGACAGATTGAGCACCGGTGAATCATTCTCGTGATATCTTCGTTAATGCCGGGCCAGAAAACTAGCTGTCTTGCTCGTGCTTTACACTTATTGATACCAAGATGGCCATCGTGTATCCTCTCAAGTATTCGCTGGCGCATGGTCTCTGGGATGACCACCTTTACGCCCTTAAACAAAACTCCAGATACTTCTGTTAATTCCCCGGTGAAAGGTTTGTACTGTCCATGAATAGGGAGGTTTGCTCGGAGACAGTTAATTACGTCCGTGAGGACAGTGTCCCGAGCAGTTTCACGCACGAGCTGAATCTTAGTTGCTTCGCTTACTAGGCTGTGCTGAATTTCCAATGCATGCACCTCAACATCGGTTAGTTCTGTGCCGCTTGGCTGCTCCGAGGGAAGTGCTCTCGAAAGGACGTCTGGAACCACCAACTCTCTGCCAGGGACGTACGTCAGCTGGAACTCATACTTCATGAGCCTCAAGAAGAAACGCTGCAAGCGCGGTGGCATATCTCCTACACTTTTTTGTGCAATCGCAAGCAGAGGTTTATGGTCAGTTTCCGCTATAACTCGCCGTCCGTACACAAAGTGGTGAAATTTTTCAAGACCATACGTGATTCCAAGAGCCTCTTTTTCAATTTGCGAATAGCGTGTTTCCGCACTAGACAAGACTCTGGAAGCATAGGCCACTGGTTTCCATCCCTCAACATGTCGTTGTAAGAGCGCCGCGCCTATCCCATATTTTGAAGCATCCGAAGATACTTTCGTGGGTTTTGCCGGATCAAAGAGTGCGAGCACTGGGGTTGTAGATATGAGATTTTTCAAACGTTCCCATTCTATTTGGTGTGCGTCAGACCACTCGAACACTGAGCTGTCCTTGATAACTCCGCGCATTAACGTTGTCCTCGAGGACAAGTTAGGCAAAAATTTACCAAAGTAGTTTATAAACCCCAATAATCGTTGTACTTCTTTCTTGCTTTCTGGTTGTGGAAAATTGTGAATGCTCTTAACGAGAGCTGGGCTTGGGGAGATACCATTTTCATTAATAACGTCCCCCAAGAACTCAATTTCCTTGCGGGCCAGTTTGCACTTGCTCATGTTGAACGTGAGACCCTCTTGACTGGCTCTCTGCAGTACAGCGCGTAATCTGTCGTTGTGCTCGGCCTGTGTTCTACCCCACACCAGAATATCATCGATGTATACACGAACTCCGGGTAAACCCTCAAGCATTTGAGACATGGTCTTCTGAAATACTTCCGGTGCAGAAGCTATTCCAAATGGTAGCCGGAGGTACTGGTATCTTCCAAATGGAGTAGCAAATGTGCAGATTCTCGTGGTCTCATCATCTAACGGTATTTGGTGAAACCCGGAATTTGCATCAAGGGTTGAAAACCATCGTGCATCAGAGAGCTCTGCCTCAATGTCTTCCCTTTTGGGAAGTTGGTAATGCTCTCGCTTCACCCACTCGTTTATGTTCCGGGGATCCAGACATACCCTGAGCTGTCCGTCCTTTTTAGCGCAATAACCAAAGGACTCACCCAGTCAGTTGGCTCATCCACTTTCCGGATAACGTTGGCGGCGGTTAAGCGCTGCAGCTCCCTCTCCAGTGGCTGCCGCAAAGCTTGAGGGACTCGCCGGGCTGCTTGCACCGTTGGCCTGGCTCCTTCCTTTAGCACCATGTGGTATGCCTGTTTCACACAACCTAACCCCTGGAACACCTCAGGGAATTCGGAGGTCACTGCGCTCAAGTTGTTTCCTACCCGCTGAACTGGATGCCTCGCTGACTGATACATGGTGTCAGAAGTGGTTCGAACGTCATCACAAGCCCTGCAGTAGCCTCAGCCATGGAAGGACTGAAACCGCCAGAGCCGCTCCAGTTTTCAGGCAACGTTGCTGAGAACTGGAGGCGTTTCAAGCAACGGTTCGAAATCTTCATGACAGCTACGGAGCCACCCGCCAAAAGGAAGGAGGGACAGAAGATCGCGTTGTTGCTGCACGTTGCCGGAGAGCAGGCCGTGGAAGTCTACGACACCTTCAACGTCGAGGGGGAGCAAACCTACGAGGCCGTGGTAGAAAAGTTTCATAACTACTGTTCTCCCAAGAAGAATGAAACGTACGAGCGTTACGTATTCAGGATGCGAGAGCAGGCAGAAGGTGAGCTGTTTGAGCAATTCTACAGAGACCTTTTGTTGAAGGCTAAGACCTGCGAATTCGGTAGTTTGGCAGACTCAATGATCAGAGATCAAATAGTGTATGGTATATCAAACAAGAAACTACGCCAAAGGCTGTTGCGAGAGCAGGACCTATCGCTTACCAGAGCAGTGGACATGTGTAAAGCGAACGAAATAGCGGAAAAACAAAACAAAGTTTGGGACAAGCCAGAAGAGTCCGTTCTCAGTATTCACCAGACAACTAAAAGACGTTCGACGGTGCCAGTGGAAGCACCACCTAGACGAGACCGCTGTCGGAAGTGTAACTTCATTCACAGAGGAACAGGCTGTCCAGCAACAGGAAAAGAATGCAGGAGATGCCATCGCCAAGGTCATTTCGCGTCTTGCTGTCCGAAGCAACGAGTGAACGCGATAACTAACGAAAACGACGATCAAGCCACGGATGCCGGGAGTGACTTTGAAATTCTGGAGGTGGGAGCACGCACTTCTGCAAGTAATCAAGCAGAGTGGCTGGTACCGGCGAAGGTAGCTGATAAGGATATCATGCTGAAGATTGATACTGGTGCCCAAGCAAACTTGTTGCCACTGTCGTGGTGGAAGCGAGCAGGCAGGAGTGCGGATTTGCGAAAGAGCACGGCAATTTTGCGCAGTTACAGTGGCGGCATAATCGCACATGCAGGAAAAGCGTCCTTGACTGTGGATTGCAACAACACAAAAGAACTCATCGAGTTCTTCATTGTAAAAAAGTCGCGGGCTCCCATTCTCGGTCTTCAGGCCAGTGAACTCCTTGGACTCGTGAATCGTGTTTCGGCAGTTTCGTGCGACAACTTGAGCGCAGTGACCTCCGAATTCCCCGAGGTGTTCCAGGGGTTAGGTTGTGTGAAACAGGCATACCACATGGTGCTAAAGGAAGGAGCCAGGCCAACGGTGCAAGCAGCCCGGCGAGTCCCTCAAGCTTTGCGGCAGCCACTGGAGAGGGAGCTGCAGCGCTTAACCGCCGCCAACGTTATCCGGAAAGTGGATGAGCCAACTGACTGGGTGAGTCCTTTGGTTATTGCGCTAAAAAAGGACGGACAGCTCAGGGTATGTCTGGATCCCCGGAACATAAACGAGTGGGTGAAGCGAGAGCATTACCAACTTCCCAAAAGGGAAGACATTGAGGCAGAGCTCTCTGATGCACGATGGTTTTCAACCCTTGATGCAAATTCCGGGTTTCACCAAATACCGTTAGATGATGAGACCACGAGAATCTGCACATTTGCTACTCCATTTGGAAGATACCAGTACCTCCGGCTACCATTTGGAATAGCTTCTGCACCGGAAGTATTTCAGAAGACCATGTCTCAAATGCTTGAGGGTTTACCCGGAGTTCGTGTATACATCGATGATATTCTGGTGTGGGGTAGAACACAGGCCGAGCACAACGACAGATTACGCGCTGTACTGCAGAGAGCCAGTCAAGAGGGTCTCACGTTCAACATGAGCAAGTGCAAACTGGCCCGCAAGGAAATTGAGTTCTTGGGGGACGTTATTAATGAAAATGGTATCTCCCCAAGCCCAGCTCTCGTTAAGAGCATTCACAATTTTCCACAACCAGAAAGCAAGAAAGAAGTACAACGATTATTGGGGTTTATAAACTACTTTGGTAAATTTTTGCCTAACTTGTCCTCGAGGACAACGTTAATGCGCGGAGTTATCAAGGACAGCTCAGTGTTCGAGTGGTCTGACGCACACCGAATAGAATGGGAACGTTTGAAAAATTTCATATCTACAACCCCAGTGCTCGCACTCTTTGATCCGGAAAAACCCACGAAAGTATCTTCGGATGCTTCAAAATATGGGATAGGCGCGGCGCTCTTACAACGACATGTTGAGGGATGGAAACCAGTGGCCTATGCTTCCAGAGTCTTGTCTAGTGCGGAAACACGCTATTCGCAAATTGAAAAAGAGGCTCTTGGAATCACGTATGGTCTTGAAAAATTTCACCACTTTGTGTACGGACGGCGAGTTATAGCGGAAACTGACCATAAACCTCTGCTTGCGATTGCACAAAAAAGTGTAGGAGATATGCCACCGCGCTTGCAGCGTTTCTTCTTGAGGCTCATGAAGTATGAGTTCCAGCTGACGTACGTCCCTGGCAGAGAGTTGGTGGTTCCAGACGTCCTTTCGAGAGCACTTCCCTCGGAGCAGCCAAGCGGCACAGAACTAACCGATGTTGAGGTGCATGCATTGGAAATTCAGCACAGCCTAGTAAGCGAAGCAACTAAGATTCAGCTCGTGCGTGAAACTGCTCGGGACACTGTCCTCACGGACGTAATTAACTGTCTCCGAGCAAACCTCCCTATTCATGGACAGTACAAACCTTTCACCGGGGAATTAACAGAAGTATCTGGAGTTTTGTTTAAGGGCGTAAAGGTGGTCATCCCAGAGACCATGCGCCAGCGAATACTTGAGAGGATACACGATGGCCATCTTGGTATCAATAAGTGTAAAGCACGAGCAAGACAGCTAGTTTTCTGGCCCGGCATTAACGAAGATATCACGAGAATGATTCACCGGTGCTCAATCTGTCAACAGTTTGCGTACAAGCAACCTAACGAGCCACTAATGATGCGTGAGGTGCCAGGCTTACCATGGACGCGTGTTGGTGTAGACCTCTTTGAGCAGGCGGGGAACACGTACCTAGTTGCTTATGATGCCTTTTCCAACTTCCCAGAGGTAGAGAGGCTCAGAGAGGCAACATCAGAAACGGTTATTTTGTCATTAAGCAGCATGTTTGCTAGACACGGAATACCCCTAGAGGTGTGCAGCGACAACGGTCCACAGTTCTCGTCACGTCAGTTCCAGAGTTTCGCTTTGAAGTATGATTTTAAGCACACCACGTCCAGTCCGCATTTCCCACGTTCCAACGGACTTGCAGAAAAGGGTGTGCAAGTGGTAAAACGAATACTACGGAAAACTGCTGAAGCTAATGAAGACTTCTGGCTGGGATTGCTTGGTTACAGGTCTACACCCCTGGAGGATGGCCGGTGCCCCAGCGAGCTTCTAATGGGACGCCGCATTAGGTCCCGTCTTCCTGACTTCACGCCAGCAGTTCCAAGACCAGCCAGAAAACACACACAGGATAATACCAAAGGATGTCTTTTGAGGCCACTACAGGAAGGTGACGTGGTTCGTCTGAGGGACAAAGGACAGTGGGTCACAAAGGGCCAAGTGTTAAGGAACGTGGCGCCTCGTTCTTCACTGGTTGTCACGCAGGATGGCCGGGAATATCGACGCAACAGAGAACACCTGCTACCGACGAATGAAGACCTGATGAGTTCCGATTACTTGGAGGAGCACCTGGAGGATCCCCCAGCCTGTCCCCTGACCAGCATTCAAGCTGCACCGGCTGCATTGAACCCAACAGTGCAGCATGATGATCCAGCCATCACAACCACAGTCGCTACGTCAACGAGAACTCCGACCAGATCACCAGCTGCAGTCAACCCCGCAGCGAGAACAGAGGATGATCGGTCTAGTGAACTTGGACCATGTGCAGCTCGGACATCAACCCGAACTGTGCGGCGACCCAAAAGGCTAAACTACGATCAGAACTTCCAGCAGCAAGCTTAACGGGCTTTTTAGTTATTCCTTTTTGTATTTCGTGTTTTGTGTATTTCGTTTATTTTCGTATGTATTTCATACTTTCTGTATTTCTTTTTGGTTTTCCATAGTCCAAAGAAAGGGAGATGTAACAGTCATGATGCTAGCGCCACCGCCACACTGAGTGGTAGACGACAATAAAGACGAAGTGACTAGTTTCCTACCCGCTGAACTGGATGCCTCGCTGACCATACAGTAGCCCGTTATAAGCTCGCGCTAAGCAGTCGGGCACGCAGCTGTGACCGCCAGTAAATGCGACGTAGTTCCTCCGAGAATTCTTGCGAGCGGCTGCGAACGCCTCTAGAGGACTCGGAGTCTACGTAAGCAGACGCTTTGCGAGCCCCGTTTCGTCACCCCAACAGCTGAAACAATTCATTACGGTCAGTCTGCTTGCGAAGCGGAATCAACTGATCGCAACTGCAACGACAATCAAATAACAACGCGCGCATAAACAAAAAAAGAACAGTCTATTTAGCGGTCTCAAACGCCACTCAGGGGATCGCACGAGTTTGGAGCGCATATGGGAAGCGGCCGAAAGGCGTTTAGATGCTTGCACTACGTCGTAAAGGCTGAACTCCATGGGACGAATATGCTGCGAATAACCGACGAATTTTGGCCGGCGGCTTTTGCTCTGCGCGTGGAATCAACACAGTGGCTGCTACGTCGCGCGCAAAACGAGCGTGCCAACGGGCGGCGTTCGCCAGTTATTCGTCACATAATTCGTTCCATGGAGTTCAGCCTTTAGAGGTTACTGTTGATCCGTTACAGACTGCGCCGTCACAGTTTCTTACCTAAATAGGTGATCATTAAAACGTGCGCAAACAACATGTTAAGCTTACCAGAGCAAGCGCACCAGCCGCTGCAGCATAACAAAAACAAAAAAGTAACGAAAAAATGACCGTGCAAACTTTTCCGATTTCTGTAGGAAAGATGGGGTCCCCTTCTCAGACGAAAATAGAAAGAGATGGGGAACGGTAGCGAACAACGGCGAATAAAATAAAAAAGTTAGCAGACGATAGAAAGATACAAATCACCTAGCGAAAAACTCCTTCAACGACGACAATCAATGCGGCGCTTATGGAAAAAAATAAAAATAAAATGGAAAGCAGCAGCATAAAAAAGCTTCACTTCTTCGTTTCTTCGGTCTTCGGGAAACGGAAGAATGATTTTCTAACACATTGCAAAAACTTGTGTTTGTAGTTGTAGGCAGCACATGACATGCCTGCCTCGTGCGCTGGTGTGTGCCCGAAGGCGACCGGTTGATCAACCAACGATGACCCATAGCAGACGTTCCGGCGTAGACAAATAAGTTCGAATATAAACGTGTAACGAGCTTGCCCCTTTTAATATATTTAATAAATAACAAAAAGCACATATGAAGATTTCGGATGAGAAACTCAATCGAAGTCGAAAATAGGAGGTCATCGCAGACGGCAGCGGAGTGGGCACGGGAGCTTTCTTGCGAATGCCACGCCTGACCCCACTATGTTCCACTTGTTGCAGCTCCCGCTCGCATGCGTCATCTTCGGCTGCATCTTTCCTTCGATTGCCGTCAGCAACACCACGGATGTTGGCCCTGTCATCGTTACGCCACCAAGTTATCCACGGGAGCTGTTTCCACCGCCGCTGCTGTGCACAAGCCATCTGCATTTCCGCACCGTCACTAACCCTGAAGCGGATGTGTCGTCATCGGGCTGCGCAGTGGCCTGCCTACAAATACTGAGCGCCGGCCGTCGTCGCGTCAGTGGGCACGGGAGCTTTCTTGCGAATGCCACGCCTGACCCCACTATGTTCCACTTGTTGCAGGTGTGTAAACGCTATTCCTTGTATTCTAAGAAATCTAGCAACCTGTGCCTCCTAGTGCTCCCGTGCCCAAGTGTGCTTTGCTGCATAATATGTGACTCCTTGAGCTTGATTCGTGCACTGTTGCAGCTCTCTGGCGATGTTGAATCCAATCCAGGCCCAGATACTAAGAAACAACCCCAACTGGACGAAATTCTTGCCATTGTAAAAAAGATTGAGGCCAATTCTTCTAAACTTGAAGAAGGTCAGAACTCGATTAGGTGCGATGTCAAAACTCTTCTAGAGAAGCAGGCCCAGTTGGAGGGCTCACTTTCTGCCATTAAAACGAAAATTACAGCAATTGAGGCTGAGCTTGAAACCCTTTCCGAGACTAGAGCCGAGGTAACTAGCATTCGGAGTGCACTCGCTGATCAAGCCACGGCTACAGCGTCATTGCTATCTCGGAGTAACGATCTTGAAAACCGATCCCGCCGCTGCAATTTGCTTTTTCGCGGCATAACCGACGTCCGAGGAGAGTCATGGGCGATATCTGAACAAAAAGTGCTCAAATTCGCCGAAGAGAACCTTGGTATTATTTTACAAACTTCTGACATTGAGCGTGCGCATAGGATTGGCACATTTCAAGAAGGGAAAAACCGACCCATAATAACGTGTTTTTCGTCTTTCAAAACTAAAAGTCAGTTACTACAGAATGGCTCTCGCCTCAAGGGCAGCTTATTTTCTATTTCAGAAGACTTCTGTGAAAATACACGGATCGCGCGCCAAAAGCTTGTTACTTTTGCCAAAAGTCAGTCTTTACCTTTCAAGCTTCGGCTAGATAAGCTTCACATTGGCTCTAAGACATTCATATATGATGCCCAGACAGAAACCGTAATAGAAATGTTGAGATAAGGGGACGCGGGGAGTGCTACTGATATCGCGGGTTCCGAAACTTTAATCAGTGTTTTGTATGCTAACGCACGTAGCGTAATGCACAAGCGTGATGATCTGTCGTCTATTATTACCTCATGTGATGCTAACGTTGTTTTGCTATCAGAAACGTGGCTTCACTCTGACGTTGATGATAGTGAAATAATGCCAGACCATCCCCATTTCAATATTTATCGACATGACAGAGCAAACCGTCGAGGTGGTGGAGTCCTTATCGCTGTAGACAGAAGAATCACAAGTCAGAAGGTTTTGTCTCACAGTGCTCTCGAGATTGTTTGGGTTTCTTTAAGTTGTTGTTTTGGGTCTTTTTTGATTGGCGCATGTTACCGTCCTCCCGATGCTTCCCCTGAATTTAGTAACTTGCTTCGTGATGAACTGTCTATGTTGTCGCTGAGTCATGCCAACAAACCTATTTTTCTTTTTGGTGATTTTAATTTTCCTGGTATAGACTGGAATGCTCAGACTACAAGTTGTTTCGGGGGATCAAGTGTGGACCGCGATTTTATAGACTTGTGTTTTTCTTTCAACCTCACCCAGTTGGTTTCCTTCCCTACAAGGGTCACTGAAAATAGTTCAAATATTCTGGATTTGGCACTTGTCACTGATCCTTTTCTAGTTAAGGATTTATCTCCACTAGATGGCATTAGCGACCACAAGGCTCTTCATTGTTTTCTTGATATCAAACCATCAAAGTCGACGTGCATTTCTAAAAAGATACGTTTGTACCACAAGGGAAACTATGACATGATGAACTCCGAGCTCTCCGACTATTTTGTTTCTTTTAATGAAACCTTCGACTGCCGTAACGCTGACGAAAATTGGCAAGCTTTTAAGACCAAATTGTTTGAACTTATTGAAAAATACATACCGTGCGCAACAATTCGAACTACCGCGTCTAAACCATGGTACAATAATTCCCTACGTCGTGTATCTAACAAAAAGAAAAGATTTTTCAGGAACGCTAAAAAAGCAAATACACCAGAAGCTTGGTCTAAGCATGCCACTTGCTCTTCTGAATATAAAAGTATGTTGAGGGAGTGTAAGCGCACATTCTTTCAGCACACTCTACCTAATGTGTTACTAAACAACCCTAAAAAATTTTGGAGCTTTGTTAATGAAAAACCACACCCAGAAATCAATCTAGTGAATAGCTCCGGTGATAACATATTGAATAGTGAATGTGCAAATATTCTAAACAGGGTATTTTCTAATGCTTTCACAGTTTCTACGCCCATTACTGGAATTCCTCTTGTTACAAAAAATTATTTTCCAATGGATCCTATTATTATAGACTTTCAAGGTGTAATCAGCATTATAGAATCCCTCAAAATGTCTTCATCATGTGGCATAGACGGTATTAATGCGAAGGTTCTAAGTAACACTAAATTTGCATCCGGCCTTTACCTCACAAAGATATTTCAGCAGTCCCTGGATACAGGTGTGTTACCTTCCGACTGGAAAATTGGTAAGGTCATTCCAGTCCACAAGTCCGGCAGTAAAACATCTCCACTAAATTATCGGCCAATATCACTCACCTGCATCTCCTGCAAGATCCTCGAGCACGTCATCTACAAGCACCTGATTAACTTCCTGGAATCCTGCAACTTCTTCACCAACGCGCAGCATGGCTTCCGGAAACACCTGTCTTGTGAGACCCAGCTACTTTTTCTCACTAACGACCTGTTTAAAAATCTTGACACTGGTTATCAAACTAACGCTGTTTTTCTTGATTTCGCCAAAGCTTTTGATAAAGTTCCACATAATCGCCTTCTCTTTAAACTTAGTTCGCTAAAACTGGACCCTCTTGTTCTTCAATGGATTGAATCATTCCTTACTCATCGCTCTCAATTCGTTTTCGCTAACAGCACGTCCTCCTCTTTCTCTCCCGTTTCTTCCGGTGTTCCACAGGGAACTGTGCTTGGGCCTTTACTCTTTTTAATCTACATTAATGATCTCCCTCTTCACCTCTCGTCCTCTATTCGTCTTTTCGCTGATGACTGTGTTGTTTATAGACTAATAAAAGACCCAGACGATCATATTGCACTCCAGAACGACATTAACAAAATTGCTGAATGGTGCCGCACATGGCAAATGTCTCTCAATATTAACAAATGCATGCACCTCTGCTTCACACGTTCCTCCTCCCAGCCCTTAAACTCTTTAACACTGAACGGCACTACCCTTCAGACTGCTGCACAGTACAAGTATCTTGGCGTCCATCTAACCACTAATATGTCCTGGAATGTTCATGTAGACAAGACAATATCCTCTGCGAACCGTTCACTTGGCTATATCCGTCGTAATTTCAAGTCTGCTCCTTCTAACCTCAAACGTCTCCTTTACGTCACGCTTGTTCGCCCCAAACTAGAGTATGCTTCAGCTATCTGGCACCCCCATCAGGCTTATCTAACCAACGCAATCGAATCTGTTCAAAATCGTGCTGCTCGATTTATTCTTTCTGATTACTCTCGCTTTTCTAGTGTCACTGCTATGAAATCTCAATTAACTCTTCCTGACCTTTCCGTTCGTCGCAGAATTTCCCGTCTTTGCCTTCTTCATAAAATTTACTATTCTGAACCATTACGACAGTCTCTCCTCAGCCCGCCCAGCTATATTTCTGCAAGAGTGGATCATTCATGCAAGATCGCCCGTCCCAAGACCACTTCAGCAGCCCATCAACATTCGCTCATACCGGAAGCTATTGTGGACTGGAATGGCCTTCCCGATGACATCGTCACCATCACCGATAACGCGAAATTTAGAACTGTACTAACCAACCACTCCCCTCTATAATGCCCCTTGGGGCCTTGAGGGTAATTGTAAATAAATAAATAAATAAATAAATAAATAAAATAACAACAACAAAGTTGCAGACAGCCCTCAAGATGTCTGGGCGCAGCGTAGCAGACGGACCGGCGGTAGTAAGCCCCGAAGTGAAGGAAAGAGAGCAAAAGCTAAGCCAAACAAGGCAAAACAAAACACGCGATGGGTTGAGCCTCAAGTAAACAAAAAGGAAAAAAAAACGACAAAAAAGAAACATAAAAGCAGGAGGAAGAAAGAACGCGACGGCGTAGCGGCTCCTCAAAAATAAAAAAAATACACCATCTTCTTGAGGGGAACCATGGGGTGATGCGGAGCATCGCGGATCGTGATTAATTTATTCCCTTCTTGACTGATTTCCTTTGGCCGGCCGGATTTGGGCTGCGGCGGACGCGAGCGGCCGAGAAACGCAAGCAGACGACAGCCGCAGAGTTGCGGGGAAAGCCCACCCCACTGGAAAGCCCTGGCGTGGCGCTGCGACCCGCGCGCCCAAAACTATCCTCCTTTCACTTCTCCGGGGAACGCGCGCAGCCAACACCTCCTAGAAGAGAAGGCCAGAGCGCTCCGAGTGGTTACGTCACAATGGCGGAGGAAGGAAGTCCATAGCGCAACTACGTGAGAAAATTTTGTAGCACCGACCGCATCGACGTGAAAAAAAACGTTTCTTGTCGAGCGGCGCGGGGTGTTCGGGAGCGTTTATCTGGCATTAATATATGTTTTAAAAGCGCAGTATTGCACAATTTATTAGATATATAATATAAAAATAATATACAACGCGCTATCAAGGTTGAAAGTACGAATTTTTTTTTATTTATGATTATCCCCGTATTTGCGGGACTACATGCAATCGGTGCAATCCCGCAGATCCCAACACTTTTCGAATGAACCGGTCCGCTGCGACGTTTTCTTCCCTCGTACGGGCTCCGATTCTAGTAAATTTACGTTGTGTGTGAGCTGCTGACTGTCTAAAAAGAAACCCTGAGACTTTGAGAAGGGAAGGGAACCGAAAAAAATCCAGTCATCGCTGCAGGGAGCGCACGCGAGCAAGAGATGGGTCGACGACGTTGAGCTGGTTAAGCCTCCCACACTGCTGCCGCTCGCTGCTCTCATGTGTGTGTGTGTGTGTGTGTGTGGTTCTTTTGATCCTTCCTGTGGTTTCTTGATCGTCACCGCAGTCTCGGGTAGTTTTTTGTGTTCGCTTGATACTACGGCATTTACGTGGATTCGCGGAACAAGTCCTGCTACGGTTTGAGTGACATATGTGGCAACCAGCCAACGATGACACTGGTCGATTGTCGATAGACCTCTCTTTCGATAGAGAGAGACCTAATGTTCGTGTTCAAATGTTTTCGCCACGGATATTGTGGGACGTATGGATACGATCGACAGGTGAGTAACAACTTATTTACGGGCTTTCTTGGTCATGTGGGACGCGAGTAAAGTGCTGCAGTCGGGTTGTTTTTTCGTTTTTGTTTTTCGTGACAGAATGGCATCTTGTTCGTCGTTATCCGTGTGCGGTTGCGTCGACATTTGTAAATATGCGTGGTAATATTCTAGTTTTCACTGGAAGGTGAATAACAAGTTTCTGTGATTATACAAAGTTCGTTGTTTGTGCTTATGTGTTTATTTATACTAATGTTATTTTATTGCCTGTACCGCTTTTATACTAGAATCTTAACTGTATTTAAGGTAATAGTATTATTGTATACAACATCAGATATTTTGTTCTAAGGCAGCTCGAGCCCATAAGGAGAAATAAATTAGTTGACTGTAAATAGTAAGTTTAGTACCCCTGCCACACGGACAAGTTAATATATTTTCATTAAATGATATGGGACTAATCAGATAGAGGTCTTGAGTGATTATATGAGCGTCGCAAGCTGATTTGTCGACCCCATAATGTCATTCGATCGAAATTACATTACTTTTGCCGTGTGGCCGGGGTATGATGCAAGAATTCAGTGACTGCACGCGATAACATCGCTTACATGATCGTAAGTGACACTTGTCTGGCCGTGTCCGCGTTGACTACGTCTACCTGATCTTTAACTGTGATTTAATTTGCTCGGTCCAATCACTGCGTGTCTCGCCATTTTGTCGAAGTATTTCTGTGTAAAATATGCATTCCTACAGCAATTATTGCGTGGCTCAATGTTTTCTCTTATACGCCTACTCCGTACTATTTCATCCCGATTATTTAGCGGTGTAATATTTTGCCCGTGTAATAAAATGTTTTCGAGACCCGTTGCTATGTGCAGCTTTCATTTTAGCTAACAAGACACGCGAATGTGACTAAAAGCGCGTTACGACGGTCGATCCACGCGCGTTGCCTGCGCTTCGCCACGCGCCCCCGATGGCCTTCCTTCGCGACGTCACGAGGAGAGCGCTACGGCCTTGTCTTCTAGGAGGTGTTGGCGCAGCCGCGCAGCGCGCTACTTGAAGGAGAGGAGACTAGAGGAGGAGAGTTGCGCATGCGTAGTAGAGGTAGAGAGAGAGAGCGGACAGAGTAACGCGCAGCTGTTGGAGAGAGGGAAGGAGGAGAGTTGCGCATGCGTAGTGTGAGTGCGGACTACGACGCCGACGCCGACGCCGCGAGACATAGACCCGAGCAAGAGATGCTCCGCATCTCAAAGAAAGTAGACTTAGAAAATTGGAAGGAGTTGCTGACGCTCCAACGGGTGCCGGCTCATAGAAAGAAGACGACGAAGACGTTAGTCGTTTTTGCGCTTTGTGCACCGCATATTGGCGAAGTGCGCGATCGAAAGCGTCGCTGTGGTCGGCCTTCCACGATTGGCCGAATGCTGACTATGACGTCAGGAAAGGATTTCTCATCGACGGAAATAAGAGGAATGGAAGAACTTCAATTTCGACGGTGTTGGTAGTGTTGCTTTAAGAGCGCAATGATTTCAAGCTTCCACCATGCTCCTTACAAACACCATCGAACTTGTTGTTCGCAAGGTAATGACGTCACGAAAGGTAACCATATGAGGGCGCCACTAAAACATCTCGCCGCTAATAGCGTGATCGAAATCACCTTTATTTGCACTACGACGCTCTCCTCGTTTTCTTTTATTTTGGACGCGCAAAAAGTCTGCTTTTCTTGTAACTCCGCTTTTATTAATTTCAGTAATAGCGTCAGATTTGCATGTGCACAATCCACTTCTGCCAGAGCAAACTAACATGGCAATAACGTACGTGGTTCGAAATAGCCTTTTGCTTTTTCATTATATTTGCCTATTCGACAAAACGGTTATAAGCAAGACATTCATGAGAAATGGGAACTGCAACAACGAAACGAATTGATTGATAAGAACAGTAAAGTTGAAACATAGCTACGTTCAAAAGTGTTCGTACACTGCCCTTTTTTGAAGAAAGAGTGCGGAGGTACATTCGTGTTTTGCCTCGCTTACATAAGTTGTGACAGAGTGTTTTCTTCGGGAGAGCCCCAAAATTGCACCCTGAAAGCTGTGACATCTTTCCCACGCAAAGCAAATGTCGTTCACTTATGAGGTGGCACCTAGTTTTTAACATTCAAAACAGCGAATACCCGTGACAATTTTTTTTTTTCATTGGTCACCTCGCACGGAAATAGGCAAAACCAATGCGTTGCGGAGAATTCGTCTGCTAGCGGAGGCTCCGAGCTCGCCATGGGCGATGGGTTTCGCCCGAGCTCCGCGGAGCCCCTACTCTCGTCAAGCTTCGGGGTGTTTGCCGCTTGGGGCGGGTCGGGGATCTACTAACGAAACGTCATGCGCAGGCCTTGTGTTCTAGGTGGTATTGGTTCAATCCCCACCCCTGCCCGTTTCGATCTGGATGAGCATCGTACCGGCGTGCGGTCGTGTATCACTACTGCGTGGTGCACGTTAAAGACCCCAGGCGAGCGGTTGTACTGCACAGGCTAAATTGCTCATCTACAGCGAGTGACTCGTCGCAACTTTAAAATGGCTGAACAACGACTCGCTGTATAAATATTCACACAACCCCAATTATTATTGTCTTCGTAACAGTACAGAAGGTACCGTACTTCGTCCTGTATGCTACCTTCTGTCTAGTTTCGGTGTCGCTCCGTTGGTTTGAACTTTGGGGTGACATCTGACGATCGTGGTGTGCCGCGCCAGCAGTTCCTGGTGGATGGGATGATTTGCTGAATTAATTGTGGGAGGTCGGACGCCGTTGTGGTCTGTGGGGATACTTCAGGCAGGCGTTCGAAGGGTTCCTTCGTTACGAGGGCGCTCTGCATTTCCTCGTACTTCTTGCACTCTGTAATGAGGTGCTGAACAGTTGGAGGAGATTTTGGAGCTACGATTGAGAGTAGCTCGTGCGATAGCCCTTTGAACTACAGTGATCTAGAGAGTTATAGGGGTAAGAGCAGTGGCCGCCCCGTGAAGGTTTCGCGCGTAGACGACACCGTAGCGCTGCTGTTCTGAGGCCTAGGAACGCGCCCCCGTCAGCCTCGTCGTCGGCGCTGTTCGGCGTGTACTACTGTAGTTCGACTGGAGCTTTTTGCGTCGCAGAACAATTGATAATGTAAAACAAAAACTGTAGGTCTGCCTTTGGACTAATGACTCTAAAGTGTATGGTATCTTCCACTTGGAATGATCGCGTGTTTGAGGGAGATTATATGATTTGTGGTGCGCCCTAGGAGCGCGACCCCGTCCCCGTCGTCGGCGCTCTTCGGCGCGTACTACTAGGTCCGACGAGCTTTTCACGACGCGGAACAATTGCTAATGTGAAAAATCGTAGTTCTGCCTTTGAACGAATGCCTCTGGAGTGTGCGCTAACCTCTACTTTTGAAATTCGCGTGTTTTTGAGGGAGGGTATTTGATGAAAATCCCTTCCTTTCTAGTATTGACAGATTGTTCAGCAACGCTATCACTTGGGCTGCACACTGAATAGCTGCGAAAAAAACCACGCGATACTGATATAACAAAGAAAAATAGACTAATAAATCTCAATAAATCTCGCATTAAGTACAAAACGAGCGTGCTGGTAACGGTACATAAACATGAGGAAGATACACAAAAAGGGGGACGGACAACGAAGACTTCCAATCTCGCACTTTTTCAATGGTGAGCGGAACAATAAACTGGAGTATTGTTTTTTGCCATCGTGTTGCTGATGCGGGGACCAGCGTTGTGTAAGACCCAAGGCCGAGCGGGTTTGGGAACGGCCAAGGTGCCACTGAGCTGGTGAACATATATAAAATTGTATTTTGTGAAAGGAAGTCTATGAAGAAAAAATACCTCGATTGGGAGTACATGAAGCATTAAAATGCAATATGAACACAAACTTCAACAACCTCTAAAATGAAAAAAAATATTATCAGCACACAGGTTTTTGACCTCTCAATAGAGATAATACACTTCATCGACATACACAGCGAGCACATGACAGATACCCAGCAACATGCTACGCAAAAAGACTACAAATACTCAAAATATATTGCGGCATAGAATACTAACTTCTTCGCCACTGACAATGTGCACATATTCCCGAAGGATAAGGCGCAGTTCAGAATGTCCCTCCCACACCGCTGATGTCTCGGCGAGCCGTTTATCTTCTCGTTTAAGATTTTGCTCCCACTGTAGTCTGCGCCACTCCTCCTTTGGCGCACGAAACAGCGACGGCTTACGATTGCTGGTGCTCCGGCTGCCCTTGTTGTCCGGGTAGACCGACTTGCATCCCGGCGCGAAGCAGTGTGTGTCCGTCTTTCCTTGATTTCACGACCGAGACGGTCACGGAGCGGGGAAGACACCCCATCACTACACCACAAAGAAGAGTGCTACGGTGCTACGTTCGGGAGAAGCGTACCGTCTCAGCCTCGCCTTCTTCGCTCATTACACATTCGCCACCAATATTCCTATAGGGCCCGGAACTCCAGTGCCACGTTGCCCCCTCGCGGCCATTTACGTCGACCGTCCTCACGCGGCCCATTCTAAGCGGGCGCCGCTCTTGCCGCTACAACCTCTAGAATACTGTACTTTGAACAAATGCCGGATTTTGTCATCTTCGGTCATGTTAGTGTCGACGCGGCGACACAGGCGAAAGACGTCCTCAATGTAAGGCGTGGAGAACTCGGTTGTGGTTTGGTACCTTCGGGCAAGTATATCTTTCGCCTGTTGTTTCCGGCGTTCGAGTTTGCCAAATACTTCCGCGAAAGCCAATCGGGTATCCGTCCCAGGAATTTCTCTCTTCTTCGTGATTATCAAACCACAGGAGTGCGGTGTCCTTCAAGAAGAACACCACATTTGCGAGCTTGAGAGTATCGTCCCACCTGTTATGTAGGGTAGCCGGATACAGTGAACAAAAATAGAAGTAGTGGACAAATAGCCGGCCTCCATGTGAGGCACTTCATGTAGAACCTACCAGGTAGCGCTGGTGTTGGATTCCGCTGCACTCCTGCCAGCGAAGTTCGCGCCAAGCGTAGCTGTTTTTTATATTAGCAGTTCATTAGTGTGGCCTAGCTATGCTTTGTGGGAGTTTCACAGACTACGAAATAATGTTTAAAGTTTACTTAGGCAATGTAGCGAAAACCGGGGTAACCAGTCTTTCATACTGGCTAGTAGCGGTGCGAATCCGTCTTCTTTCTCTTCGTTTTCATTGCTTAGTGACGAGACTCGAACCTTTGTAATCACCATGCCAAGCACTTGACATTCACGAAAACGAATTGGGAAAACGACCAGACACCACAGAAACCATCTGAGAACGTGCGCGACGCCATATCCCATCAGTATCCATATCCTCCGGATTTCGACAACAGCACCACTCGCGGCATTCTACACTTCTGGCTTCACACGGCCTATACATATACGGCTCTGGGCCGATGGGGTGTCACCGACGCGTTTTCCACTGCCCCTATATTCTAGTTCACTGCAGTCCGGTCGTAACTTCTTAGCCAGTCGTTGACATCTGCCTCTGGTGCTCCTTTGAAAACTGGTGGATCTCGTTGGCGGTTCTTGATGGGCGGTGCAGCGGGTGGTCGTTGTCCGTTGGCGCCCACCTCGTCCGGCATTGCGTTGTGCATTGATCGTCCGCTGCGAAGCTCCAGGGCCTATCGTGATAGCACAGGAGTCGAGAGGTTGGGAATCGTCTGCACCTCCACCACTTGTGAGCGTGCTTATGAGAGACGTATTTGATGGTGCGATGTGAGACCAGAGGCGATCAATAGACCGATCTCACCAGCCAGTTTGACTACGCCATTGCTGCCGCAATGCATCGAGGGAACTTTAGTCTCTTTGCACGTTCGATAACCTCGCTGAAGCACTGCGCGTGTAAAGCACGAGAAGGCACGAGCCCTCGCGTGCACCGCCGTTTGCCTCCTGAGAACTAAAGTTATGGCGGCGTCACGCATGCGCCGAACGCTTAGTGAGATCGGTCTATTGCGGAACAGCCGAATCGCTCCCAGCTCGTGCGGCAAAAAACACGCAGCGCGCGCCCCTATTTCCCAAGGATGTGCGTCGTCGTCTTCGGAACAATATATAAATTTCTGTAGCTTGACGTTAAGCCAATATTACAAGTGCACCATTCGTTGCATGTATGTAATTATGTCTATTGTTGCTCTGCTGCTGTAGCGCTGTAACGGGGACTGGAGCCTTGGCAGGCGGCTTTGGTCGCATTTTCCTCCAGCCTCCCAGACTTCTGGTCTAAATAAAGAAACAAACAAAAAGACTGCACTCGGTGACAGTTTTTCTCGGCAGTGCACTGAAAGTTGAGAAGAGCCCGCGCACAGCCTTATCCAGAGCTCAAAATGGGAAAGGGAACGCGTTGCCTGTACCCTCCACTGCACTGCCAGGAATAGTTATCGCCGAGTATAGTACTAGTATGCGTCTGCAACGTCCTCAACATTGCAACTCGATATCGTTTTATGACTCCTTTAAACTAATTATTTGTGCAGTTAAACAAGTGGTATACAAAAAAATGGAAAGGGCATAAAGTGATATTAAATAAAATATAGTGTAATACGCACATCGCACACTGATAAACACCGAAACGGCGCTACGATTTATAGTAGCGTTGAGCGCATCGAAAGCTAAGGGTGCATCAAACACTTCGACACATACCGCTCAGGCCGTAATGTTTGAATCTTCATAGTAATTTATTACCTTCAGGCTTTGTGTAAGCTGTCTCCCGATTGTTTCGAATAGAAAGTAGGAAATACTCTAACTTTGGGTTGATAGGGAAACTCCACCTCCTGACAGCTACTAATATTCTTGGCGTCGAGAATGAGTGTTCACTGGCTGCCAAGGGTTTGCGACAAAGCGCGTGCTGACAGTAAGCTTTCGCCCCAAGGTTTCATACAGTCGCATGCAGTTGGTTTTGAGAAACAACATTGTTTACCTACACAAACGACCGCATGTGAAGTGTGTTGATTCTGAGACACCTGGCCAGAAGCATAGGTTTTTTTTGCCAGCGGCGAAATAGCTTTCTCTTGGTTACCTTGGTCTCTAATGCATGTCGCACACAAAAGAACACAAATTGAATCGCAGTGCGATTATAAACGAAATCAATAGTGATAAACAAGCGTGTAGTCTCGTGAAAACTGAGGGCTTTTAAATATGCAGAATGTAAGTTTTGTTTGTCCAAAGAATTTACTACTACAGTAATTGGTTTCAGCATATGTGCAAGCAACGAGGAAACTACAGGCACAAGCATGTTGTCCTTAACTACCCTTACCCAGGGATCCTGGGTTCAAGCCCCACCCTTGCCCGTCTTGATGTGGATGAGCATCGTACCGGCGTGCGGTCGTGTGTCACCACTGCGTGGTTCACGTTAACCCTCTCATGCATGAATTATAATTACTATGTCAGAAAATTTTTATACCGTGTTGTGGCATTCATGTGAACCGCAAATGATGTAAAAAAATGTCTGAAAAAATGCAACCCTGCTTACAATAGCAGAACTTACATGTCCTCATTTGAAGACAGCATGCATTCCAGTGGTGAGGTAATTACATTTCTGGTATTTGTGCAATGGTCATTTTAATAAAAATAATGAGTTTGTTCGGGCTACAACAGGTTAATACTGTTTCATTTTTATTCCACAATGCTAAAGAAGCAGCTCTCAGCTAAAAAAGACGAAAGTGAACACCTCACGAGGCATGAAACTCTTCACAGCTCTCAGGGCTGAGAGGAACATCGCAACGCCCAAAGGTGTACCGCGTCTTGCTGCGACAGCGGTGCGCATTCTTCAGAGTCATTTTTCTGGGGTAATGTGCACCACCGTCAAGCCTCTTCTTAAGTGGCACGTCATGCTTGGCCCGTTTTTTCACCGGCTGCAGAGGAGAGAAACTCGGAGGTCGACCACGTTTCTTCGCCCTGTGTGCTTCTGTCGGACCTCGTCTATCACACTCCGATCTTTCCTGCACATTCATCCGGCCTTTCACCCAACAAGGCTTTTCTGCGCCTGTGAGGTACTGAAACGTTGTGGGATAATATGCAGGAACGAGGACATCGGTAAATGCCCCTGTGCAAGCCCAAAACTCCGTCGCTTTCATGCAGAGCCTTCTCGAGCAGGACCTTACTTGTGTCATGCCTCGGGTAAGTAAAGCAGCAGGCGTCATCGTAAAACATATCACGGTGTTCTGTCTCGTTTGGTATGTAACAGCGACACACAACAATAGACTACTTAAAAAAAACTGCATACAACAGTGTTCGCGTTGCATTATGGGATCTCTTGGGCCATGGAAAGGAGTGGCAGGGTTTCGATTTCTATTGACCCTGGAATCTAAATGTCGCATCTCTGCACTGCAGGAAAATAAAGTCAGCGCTCGCATGTAATGTGCTCATTCGCCTTCGTGAGAGCCCCCGTTGAAACACAGAACTCTACGGCCGTAAGGATCTGCCCAGTTTTAACGAGGAATAGGAGGACGGCAGGTTGTGTCCCATATCTTTCTGGCCGCCTCGCTACCACTCCAGAGTGCAGGATGACCCTCCAGTATCACGAATAATTTAAAAAGTCCTTCGAGGAAAAGTTGGAACAGGATGGCCTGACCTCTATACTTCTTCCTTATGCCTTCGTAGTCATGTTATGCGCACAAATTCTGGCATGTCGAAACCCCCGAAATAAACATATCCCAGCGTTTCATCCGTATTGGTAGGCAACACTTACAATATTATACATTTAAAGGAAGTCACATACCAGAATCTTCAAGCGCGGTTTTTGGTCGTGACGGAATGTCGTGAAGTGAGGTTATCAAATCAAAACCGAAACTGTGGTCAAGGTGTACCCAAGATACGCAAAATACGTTACACTGCACTACTCTGCTGGGGTAGCTTCGATTTTGGAAGAGGTATATAATTGTTCTTCGTAATGCGATACCACCTCTCGCAACGCGATTGGCAATAAACGATGTCGCCAAAAAGTAAGGTCCGTTCACACATTTGTGTTTCAATGCGCTTGACTGCGGTGCGCCGAAAATCGCGTGCGAGTCACCTGGTCATCCTTGATTCCTATGAAGCGTGGCAACCAATTCAAGGACTAGCTTGGCAATCAGCGTACGCTGCACTAATGTCCTGGTAACGCGCATTCGCAACGCGGTACAACCAGTTACAACGCTCTCAAAAAACAAAGAGACGCTACATCTCAACGCACCATCTAGTGTTGGCCGGCATCCTCTTAATCCGAGGAAGACACGCTGCCTGCTCATACAAATCGGCTCGTGTCAACGCTACTTTCGATAGAAGTATGAGTATTAAGTCATGTGATCATGATGTGTGCACATAGATGACTGTTCTGATCGCTTTCGTAGGCGGCGGAGAAAAGCTCACCGGAGAAAAGCTTACAAGATATGCTCACCGGAGATAAGCTTAGCGAAGAAAAGCTCACCGAAGAAAAGCTCGCAGAAGAACTGTCTGATGCGGAGAAAAGCTCACCGGCCTTTTGACGGATGCGGAGAAAAGCTCACCCACGAATCTAAGAATCGAGGGTTCACTGAAATATGTTTGTTCGTTCAACTGAAGAATGCAGGGATCCCTTATGCGAATTTGGTCAATATGCACTACATTAGCAGAATCTACTTTTAAATTCTAAAAAGAACATCCTGTAACACGTCAGAAATTGCTGAACGAAACTAAATTTAAAAAATTCAGTAGAACGCTTACTGAAAAAAATGATGAGGGGTTGGGGGTTTTGAACCAGTGTAGTGGACTGCAGCTTGAGTAGTTTTCCTTGAGTAGCTTGAGTAGACTTTTTATGTAGTACACATACACAGCATTGTCCAATCTTCACATTTCACCACTTGTATAAGAAACAGTGCTTTCAATAATTCTGAGCTTATTTGAACAAAAAAAAAAAAAAGAAAAGGTCGTATTTCCTCTATCCCGGCTAGTGGCGTAGCCAGAAAATATTTTCGGGGGTGTTTCAAGGTGCTGGTGCAATCACACCCACAATAAAAAATATTTATTTGTATATATTTATATAAAACGAAGTAAACTTTCTGGGGGTGTTCTGACACCTGAACACCCCCCCCCTGGCTACGTGCCTGGCGGCTACGTCAGAATTAAATATAATAACACTCGCGCGAAATGGGTTGACATAAAAGCGGAACGAGGGCTAAAGCCAGGGCGGAGAATAAAAAATCAAGATGACTTATATCGTGGCTTAAATCAGACCGGTTTACCAGGAGGATTTAAATCAAACCTTTCCCGCAAAAAGTATCCCAATTTTTTTAACTTTTTTTTTATTTGCCGTTTGTTTGTTATTTGGTGCTTTCAATATGCGCATAATTATTTTGTATTTATATCAGAATCATGGCACGAGAAATAATTATATAGGACGGAACCTTAGCATCCGTACCGGGCTTGGCCCGTGAGAAACAAATTAAACTTGAAACTTCAAAAAGAAGTGATTTCGCAGTAAATACATGCGCTGAAATTCATTTATACCTCCGACTTCGTTCGACAGTTACATCACATGTATTTTACAATCAAATTGGAACGCAAAAGATAAAAACAAGTATTGCCAAACTAATGTATTGCAAAAAAAAATCATATCTCAAAAAGAAACTTAGATATAGATTTTTCGCTAACAAAAGAGTAAGCTGTTTTTGTTCCAGTGCGGCGGGATTTCATTAACAAAAAGTTGTTATAACTGCAGTTACTCTTTTTCCGCACTGTTTTGAATTATCGAAAGAATTGTTCAAACAAACTGCCGTGTTTGAAACTGAATATAGTGATAAATAATCAATTGTTTATAACTACAGTGATATTATATTTGATATAAGTTAAATAAATCTGATATCTTTGAAGAAACCGGAGACGACGGACGAAGAAGGGGACAAACACAAAACGTTTTGTGTTTGTCCCCTCCTTCGTTCATCGTCTCCGATTTTTTTTCGTTTTTTTAGATATGTGTAACATCATCCAGCTCGCCTGTTTACTTACTCTTTCTTCAAATCTGACGATTATTTTTTTTACAGCAAAGCGATCTGATGTAAATGTGTAGTCTGCGTGACACTGACAACATAAAGGAACAATGATTTTCTTTCTTACATTTTTAGTGCTTTGAATCAAAGCTACTATACAGGTTTTGACCTCAACAACCGTAGTAAAACAAATCTGACTCCTCGCTAATTTTCCCCTGTATATAAGTAACTAAGATATATGCAGGTGCATCCAAATTAGATATATGTTATCTTATCAAAACGTACAAGATTCAAACGCCAAAAATATCGCTTCATCCTTCGACAACCAAATCTTATAAAAACTACTTCTCGCGGCGTATGAACAACGCGCAAAACTGCCTTTTTTCGTGGGGTGAAAAGGGGTATAGTGCGGTGGAAATTGCTCATTCGGGTCACAAGCTTATACGATAAAAGTTGGACGCTGATCAACCCCTTCACTAAGTAACTTGCGAAAAATCGCTTCGCGCTATCTGTTGCATGGCGTACCGCCTGCGTGAGGGGCGCCTAAAACCTTAGTGGAAATACTGCTATTAAATGATAATTTAATTTTAGGTTAGCTTTTCTCCGGGTCTGTGAAAAAACTCGAGATTTACGCCGGACCCGCCCAAAAATGGGTCAGCTATTCTCCGGTGAGCTTTTGCCCGCTGCGATTTTCTCTGGGATTCCGCTTTCGTATAATCGACCAAAGTCCCTTGGTCTTTGATTTGACAAGTACCCGTCACGAGGCTGCTTATACGTCCCAATGATCGATTTACTCATTCAGTAAACATACCATTGCCCCTCTGTATAGGAATTCTACCGTGAGCAGTGAGGCGACTTCTCAGGTGCTTTCTTTCCGGTGTCCATCAGAGTTTCGGCGTACACCCCCCACTGACAGGACACAGTCCGCTGACTTGCATCTATTCCGTGCTCTCCCATAAAAAATAATTCACGAAACAATCAATTCGCATAGAGTGAGACTGCTTCAAACGTTATAGAGAAGTAGCAACGCAGCACACCCACGTGGTGGCCTCCCTGCTCACGGTATAGGAATTCTACCGTGAGCAGTGAGGCGACTTCTCAGGTGCTTTCTTTCCGGTGTCCATCAGAGTTTCGGCGTACACCCCCACTGACAGGACAGAGTCCGCTGACTTGCATCTATTCCATGCTCTCCATAAAAAATAATTCACGAAACAATCAATTCGCATAGAGTGAGACTGCTTCAAACGTTATAGAGAAGTAGCAACGCAGCACACCCACGTGGTGGATGGAATACTGTAAAACCCTTAATGTTCGCAAGCCCTTCAAATTTCGCAAATTTCACGAATTAAAAAGTTCCTGAATTTTAATTGCGTGCGGAAATTTCGCTCCTTAAGAGTTTCAATGCAGGCATCTGGAATTCGCAAATTTTAGAGCCCCCAATTATGTTGTCTATGACCAATTCGCGAAAAAATAGAGGCCGCGAAAATAAAAGGTTTTACAGTACTCGAAGCGGCACACTGTGTAATCCCTTTATGGATGTTTAACTGACAAGTGCGCGTACACTCGCAGCTGCCTTTCCTAATTCTTGGCCAATCGTACTTATAAATGCTAAACAAAAAGTCTGGTATTATTTGTTATAGTCGAATTATAATGGTCTTCTTTGGAAAGGACCGTTCCTTCCATATAGTTCCTTGTAAAAAGTACCACCTTTTTTCTCTTCTTGCGGCTCTCTAAACGTTTGTAGATTTGTCTAAAGCTCTAACCCCACGTCACTCTGGCCATTCCTGGCATATATTGTTATAAAGACAGACCGTTGCGTTTTCTATGAACTTTTGACTGCGCCGTTCGAGAAAAGCACCTGAATGTCCCTTGCACCTCCCGTCCACGAGTTCGAGCGTCCCGCAGGCTCCAACGAAGATGGGCTATGAGGATCATGCAAGAATATGAATTCAGAACACCGTGAATTTGGTTCGTAACAAACACACTAGGGTTGCAAGCGACAACGAGGTAACAAAAGGTGCAAGTAATAGTCGCTGGACGGTTGAGAACAGGAAGGTGACATCCCGCATCTATAGTAATGTATGTGACGACGATAGAACCTTGCGTTATGAATGACCGTTTGCTGGCTGTTCAAAAGCTCCGAATGACCCGCGCACCCGCGCAAGTTCGAGCCTCTCGCGGGCAACGCGCATATATATCTTAAAATTACTGAATTCGGTGAAAGTTGCGCCATTGCCTTCTGGCCTGCTAGCCGGACACAGACAAATACTAACATACAGACGACCGAAACTATGAAAGCCAATTGGTTAGTGAAGACAAATGCATTCAGATTGCATAATGTGCGACATGAATCACACAAGGAAAAGGGTATTCAATAGGAACATGTACGCTACACAGATCCAGGGGCGGAAGTAACAAACGAACATAACAAAGCGAACCAAACATGGCCGCACCCTATATCTGGTCAGCACACACAAGAAGGGTTCAGTTTTTTACCCAACAAACGACAATCCTAGCCAGGTGTAGCGTTCGGCTCGCCAACATCTAATTTCACCCCTTCCCCCTCCCCCCCCCCGGCTTCTCACACCTGTGCGAGGGGCGCGAAAAGCAAGTGAATGCGACCACCGACCAGCCGGACGCAGCGGCACGACCACCACCCGAGGAATTCCACCTCGCGCAACCAAAAGAGCTCAGAGTCTCGGTGTCGGAGTAGGTACCCTGAAGTCCAGAGAGCATGGATCACATCGCACGAGACCGTTGTTGCTGGCCAACTGTCACACAACTGTTCTGCAAAATAACCTGTTGGCCGACTGCCAGCACGAGCAGGGCGAAGCCCCCACGAGGAACCTGCCGCCCGACACAAAATTCCAGATGCCCATATCCCGGAAGCCATGGTGCACCAAGCGCTAAGATAATCGCGCCACGAAACAATCGGAAAAAAAAAACAAAAAAAACATGCGTGTTTGTTTTTACCTGTTCGCAGTTGGAGCATTTAGAGACGTGAACGATTTCCCAGTGTGGAGTCGTTGTCTTATTGGAAGACCCCAGCCCCGGCGGCACTCAAAATCTTCCAAGGGTCCGGGACAACGACAAGAAACCAACGAGGTCCACGTAAAAGCGTTAGTCCGATCCCTCTGCTCAAGTGTGATCCGGGTCACACAGAGCTCTCGAAGACGCGAGCCGGTGGCACTAAGCGCACTTCGAGGTCTGGTAACACCTGTCTCAACACCTCATGGCAAGCCACCACCACTTGGTAAAGAGGTCGCGTTGCTTCCGCGCTGGGGTAAAGGTTGCTTAACGCGCAAGGAACAGGCACTCGCCGCGAGGGCCCTAGAAACTAAAAAGCCAGGAACCGTGTTGTGTAGTCCGGGTAATCTAACATACCTAGAGCAGTGCGGAGGGAGAGCAGGCGGCACACCTTGTCGACGCAGGGCACGCCCCTGCCACCCAGTGAAGTTGGAAGACGGAGCACCGACCTTATCATTAGCTCAGTGCCCCTGCTCAACTAAAACCGGAAGAGACATGAGTTAACGCGCCGGGTTAACCGAGGAGGGGGAATCGCAACGTGAGGAGCATAAAAAAGTTGCCCACAAAAAACAGCCCTTACTAGGTAAGCTCTGTCGCGGAGGGAGAGCGTAAATGTTTCCGCAGCAAAAGCCTGATGTTCAAGAGCAGAGGCCAGAACCTCTCACATGCGCGGTTGCACCCCCGAGAGTCGAAAAGCACGCCGAGTACCAGGAGCTCGTTCAAAACCTAGATGTCCCCAGGCAGAGCGGGAGGGGAACCTCAAACTCCAAAGCCCGGCTCTTTTTAGTGTTTAAACACGATCCAGAGAGTGCCGTTCTTCGAAAACAGCTGTCCAGCAGCCTCAAAACTTTCAGAGCTGCGGACGAATAAACTGACTTCATCTGCGTTGGCGCTAACCACGATTGTGTCCCGGCCGGGCAGCGGAAAGCCACAAATCCCGAGAAGTGTATCGAGGCTCGGAACGCAGATTAAGGGAAACAACAACGGGCAGCCCTGTCAACGGGCAGGCCGGTTTCCAGTAACCAGCCCATGCTTACTGGAAAAAAGCGGAAGGAGACACCCGTTGACTTGCAAATGGTTAGTCAGTCCGCTGTATAGAGACAGAAGTAACAAAATGAAAGTTTCAGGGATGCTAAAGGCTTTTGAACCTCAGACAGATAACGATGATCAACCCTATCGAACGCCTTCACTTGATCGAGGGAGACCCATGCCCCGACAGATGGCATAGGAAAAGAGGCCTCGTGCGAGTGACAGGGACGAACAAATGTTCCTCCCAGGCACCGAACACGTTTGAACTGAGCTCACCATATGGGGCATAACCTTACGGAGGCGGGAGGCGAGTAGAGACGGTACCACCTTATAGTTTGTGTTTAACGAAGGGATAGGTCGCCAAACCGCGGGATCCGATAGAGATACACCCTCCTTTGGTAGGAGAATGATGCGACCCCGTCTGAAGGATGGCGGAACTTCGCCTGTCTCCAGAAAGTCGTTCACAAGCTAGACTAGGGGGTTCGCAAGGACACCCCATAAAGTGACGTAAAATTCGGCAGGTAAGCCATTGGGCGCTGGGCGATCCGACCTTCATTTTTTGGAGAACGTCAGAGAGTTCCTAATGGGTTGTAGGACGGAACAGGGAGGAGCCCAGATCATCACGGCAGGCCGGGAGATCTCCGCAGATAAGGCGAACCGGTTTGGCGAAATTCATAGTGTTCACGGTGTTCACAGCAAAAAAGAAACTAAAATAAATTTCTGAAAACCGCGCCGATTTCACGGGGGTCCTCCGAAAAGCTATTGTCCGCGAGACATACATTGGGGACGTACGAAGGCCCATCCCCTGCGGTACGTGTGCCACAGAGGCACAGGAGTACCTCCGGTCCGTCCACCGGCTGGTCACGCAGCCACTTCGCAACGGCACTTCGGGGGAAGCTGCCTAGCAGACGTTGGTGGCGATCGCAAAAAAAAAAAAACCGAGGTACTCAGGCATCAGGTAGGTGCGCACACCGCCAAGCTGCACAATACGAATGTAGCGGACAACCACATTCAGGGCCTCCGTCACCCGGCGAAGTAACTTCACAAACTGCCGTCGCGAAAAACCGGCAGTCAGACTTTATCACGTGACTCGCCTCCCACTGAGTGCGGGACAAAAAAATGGCCATCAGCGACGCCCGAATCGATTGCCGTAAGCTGTAAATGGACAGTTCATCACGCAGTATTTTCTACGTGATGCGTTTTATATTTTAATCATGCCTTTAGAAAATAACTTCCAAATAAGCGCAGGCTAGAACCCTGTAAGGTTTCATTCAAATATATCCGTTCCTTTTACTTAATGTATAATCTCAGACATTAATCGCCGATTAGATAATGCATCGGCGGATCGGTCTGCTAATTTTCTAGAAAAATAACCTTACATCCGTACCGCTTAAACCAAAAATAAAACTTCACTATTAAAAAAAAAAAAAGTTAAAATCAGCCAAGTTTCGGAGTTTGACGTGTTAAACCAACAAAGTGCATCTGGCACGCCCCAGCGGAGGACTGCAGATTCATTTAGACCACCCATCAGATTGCGGGCCACTCAGCCGGGATTTGAAACCGCCACCTGGAGATCTATAGGCCGGTGCTATGCATTCGAGCCACCAAGGCGGCAAATGAAAAGAAGTATTTATTGTATCCTTTCAGTCACCATACAGAAGAAAGCCGCTCGGTTATACATATACCTTCCTCGTAGTTCTCTGAAGAGCTGAAATGTTACAATAACGGGAAGGAGGGTCCATCCTATATCAAGTGAACGAGCGGTTCCACACCATGTTCGGCTGACTACCACCCGCCATGATTACCATCTGACGATATCCCAGGAACCCCTCTCCTCTTTCTTCCTTCCGCCTCCATCTGCATGTACGAAGTCGGCAAAAGCACGGCCATAAGCCCCCGCCCTGGCAGGACGGAAGCAGTGTATACACGCCACGGGTACCAGCGGCACTTTCAATTTAGCTAATGCTTCTCGCATCTCCCGGTTCTCCCTGTATGCACGTGGCTTCCTGCGGGCTTTCCAGCTCCCCTCAACCGCGGTCATCGCCGAAACCGCAATACGTTGAGTTCTTTGCCTCTTTCTTTGTATTTCCTTTGCGGGCACTTTTCTGTACCTTCAATCTTCATAGTTCCCTCATTCCGACGACCGCCAGAGCTTGTGCGCGACGTCAGAGGTCTTTCGGCCTCGCTTCGCATTTATGCGGCAGCACGTCGTGGTGACGTTTGCTTAGCGGCTCCGGCGTTTCTACGCCGGCGTGTGTATGCTAAAATCTCCGACCCACCGCGGCGCAATGACAGAATGTCGTCTCCTCTGACTTCCTAGATTGTTCGTTTGCTTCCCTCGCGTCTCTTTTTTATCACCACATAAGAGAGGACTTTTAATTTCCGGATTCCTCCATGTTGGTGTCTCTGGTTATTGCGTTCTTCTCGTGCCCCGTTGCTATGGACCCCCTTTCCGTCCGCTTGATTTTATTCTTTTTTTTTATGAAAAAAAAAAAGACTAGGGAGAGCGAAAGGGGACATTCATTCAGATATAAAGTCGGTGGTGGTTTCAAGTGTATGCATCTCTGTGATTTATTGCTTCTTCGCAATCTGCCTTATATATATGAATATATTTCTTCGCCGAGAATTCTAAACAAAATTACAAAATTATTTTAAAAATGTATTGTGCTTTACGCCGTGAAACTGTTTTTGCTCGTCTTTATTGTCTCTCGTTACCTTTGTTATGTAATTTGTTTAATATTTTGGAATTTAAAAAGGTGCCGAGCTTTCCGAGTACGAAATTGCATTGGGAGTCTGCGTCAGTATAAATATAAATTTGTAATCTATCTTTCTCTGTGATTAATTTTTAATATTTTAAGTTTTCCTTAATGAAGCAGTAATGTTTTGCAAGGAGCGAAAGTATTCTGGCGAGCTTGTTGGGAAACATCATAATCTAAACCTTGAGACAGTTATACCTATAATAACGGATAAGGCGACACAAACGTTTTTGTCGTCCTATTCGTTATTTTATTTCTCCTGGGTTTAAATAGGAAAGTAACGTAGGTTTTATTTTCCGGACCCCATCGCACATCAAAGTCTATAGATTAATAGTAATATTAAGTTAGAAGACGCGAGTCCAGATGTATTATGCAATCTATAATTATAAGTATGAGATAGGGTGCCAGATCACTAAAATAATATAGGTTTTATTCCCCTCCAGAGCAAGCTATGTTCCTTCTTTCAACACTCTGCGATAACATTTTGAATGCCACGAGGGCATTTCTTTGGGCAGATTCAGTTGTAACGCCTTCAGCGCGCGATTCCCACCTATTGACCAAAAGGGAAAAAACATTTAACCAGAATATTTTTATGTTTCTTAAAAGAACTTTTTTTAAGGGTGCTCACGACTCACTCTTTTACACAATTTGTAGAGAGCAGTCATGTGCATAACCCTTAGCTCTAGCTCCCACAGCCTGAAAAATCGAAACTTCTTTGGCAGCCATTAGAGGTTCCCATTAACCGACAGAGACACGCTCTTTCACCGCAATTTTTCACCACACCCCGTTAGGAAACGGACGTTGAGCACACAATGGGGTCACCTTCGCTTTGCGGCTTGAAGCGTTCCCTCCTTCTTCCTCGCAGGGACATTGTAAACATAACTTGATTTGGTTTGATGGGACACGGCACCGACTCCTTCATGCAAGGTTCGATTTTGTGAGCGGGGTCATGCTTCATTATTTATTCAAATCAAAACATGGGGAGAAAAGGGGGGGGGGGGGCGGGGAGGGTTGAACTAAGGGACATACGTGACAGGAGGGCGAAAGACGTTTTGAACAAGAGGATAGAAAAAGGAATTGGTGAGAACGCGAGAGAGAGGGGGAGAGAGATAGAGACGGAAAAAGGGAACAAAGCGATCTGTAGTAAAAGAAATTGAAGGGCAGAGAGATTGTTCAAGAAAAGCTGAATAAAAATTTAAGAACAAAGAGAGATCAAGAGCGAGACAAAGCAAGAAAACGGGAGCTCAAAGGTGGATAATGGGCTGGAGTAAGTAGGCAATCTAGGAAGGAGAGATACCGTGAACCTGTGAGAGAACATGATAGGAACAGAAAGATGAAAGACGACATACCGTTCTAGAAAACCGAGAAACTTGGAGACATGATCAGGACCAGAAGGCTGATAGAAAAAGAAGAAGGAGGAAAGGAACTGACTCTGCCATTTGTCAAAACAGTAAGTGGTCGAGCGAAGTGATCAATGGGCGAGCGACGTGGTTATATGGGCAAAGGATAGGGTTAAATTAACACTCCAAACGCGGACAGGTGCGCGAAAGAAAGAAACAAAATATTTGGTTAAAAGTTTCATTGGGAGAAGAAAACAACCTGAAAAGAGAAAGAAAAAAATCAAATATGGAAGCAAAGCGCCTAAAAAAAAAGACCATGCATCTATCTGTTTTAGGATTCCAAAAGCTTGGAAAACCGTTTCCTTTTAACCCTTGTCTTCACCGTACGTGGATTTATGGCATAGAGCAAAGAGTGAATAGGGGGCGGTATACATACGGGAGATTTAGGTAGACGCGATTGGACCATCCAAACAGGTACCATCCAAACGAATAATGTCACGAGCTCGGTGTCACATTGCGTGAGCCGGGAGCTCTCACGAAGTTCAGCTGTAAATCCAGGAATTTCCCAAGAAACTTCCTTATGAGAGGCGGCACTGCTCGTGTGCTAAGCTTCATCAGGTCTCGGGGAAGACGATTGCATTGATGTATATAGTTATCTGATGGAAAAATAGCTTTAGATTAGTTTTAGCATTGAGTTGGGCTTTGGAAAAAACTATGTTGGAAAATACATTTCTTTTATTTGTCGACACTTTTGTTTAACGCTTGAATAATTGCCGTAACGTGGCTTCATTTTTATTGAGGAGAATCGGACAGATTAAATTATATCTAAAACAGGACAAATTATTTTTTTATAGTTTCCTTTGTATTTAATGTAGTTGTGATACTTGCATGAAGACATCTTCTAGATTGTTTGAAGTTTTGTGTAGTCTTATTTGATATCATCAGAGCGAGAATGTGCGATGGTGAGAAACAGCTGCGCGTTCTGGACGCGCAGCACCTTGCTGGGAGAGCGGCGGCTCATTTTCACAGACCCGTTTGCAAGATACGATGAGCGTGGCATGGCACTATCTCTCTTGCGGGTCAAAAGATTTTGTTATGGACGATTGTTATTGTTATAGACTATGTGTATGTGTAACCTTCCTAGGCCGTTAAGCTGTTTGGGAGCACCATAAATAGATGTAAATCTAAACCTAAAAATGCTGCGTTCTTCATATATTTTTAAAACCCGACTGCTAGCTGTTGGGCCCCTTGGTGTTGAAAGCTAAAGCAGAATATAATACAAATGATTTGTGATCTCTTAACCGCCTTTTATACGTAAGTGACCTTTCGTAGTTGGAGGGATAAATAAGCTACAGATGACGAATCTCGCATAATGCCGATGACAAATTATTATCATAACTCCCGAACATACAAAAAAAAAGATTGATTTCTTTTCTCGCGACCATTGCATGTAATACGTTGTTTTTTGAGAAGACGATTATTTTATTTTTAGAAATAATCATTCTTGAAGTACGCCAAATATGTATTGAAAATAAATCCAACAATTTTAAACTTTTTTTAAGACCTTGTTTTCTTTTAACTGTCGTACAATATTTGAAAAAATTGGTTACCTCCTTCTCGTAACTTGCAAAGGTTTATTACAAGCTGCGGTGACTTGTTTTACTTGTTAGTATATTATCCTAACAGCAGCGTTTTGAACTATCATTGCAAAACATTAAATATAAAAGTGGCTCCAATGTGCCGACGAATCTCCAATAAATTAAAAGAGAGCGAGAAAGATAAATATACATGTTGTTATTTTTTTACTCTAGAGATTCATATTTCTTAAAGCCGTGAAAGAAACACTAATGCGGTCTCTGGAGATGAGTTTTGCGGCCAGGAGGACATAATAGTCATGATGAGTCGGTTAATAAACTAAAATATGTTACATAACTTTTCTTAATACTGAAAATAAATTGATGGTTTCAATTAGAAACTTGCTGAGCATCATCGAAAGTCCCTAAATCAGTCAAATATAGAAATCCTTGTAGCACATGTAAAGCACAGTGGAGCCCTCACTTACCATTCGTGCCGCAGAAGCAAGGCTCCGGGTGATATAAACGGGCCCTCGTGGTTTTTCCGTCTCTTATCATCCGCGATTTATCCCCGCTAGCTTTGCGTCGGTTGCACGAGTGGCAACGTTATCGCGATACTGCGCTTCCTACGAGCTCAACGTCTTTCTAGAAATAACTGATTTGGTGTTTTTGATGATCAATTAGTTTTCAATTGGAACCAATCTAGACACCCACCAATTAAAACGTTAATCAGCAAATTTGAGGTAAATAATTTTCTTACCTGCACAAAACGGTACGTGTAGCTTTAGCGAAATTTATTTTTAACAAATCTGTGTAGACAAAAAAAGAATACTTATATTAGAAAGCAAATTTACATTATCTAGTTATCCACAATAACTACGAGAAATAAGAGGACACCAGTGTTAGTAGAGTGTGTTCGACAAATACACTCAGCGTGGTGAACACTAAAGGACCAAGCATATTAGCTGTGTAGACAGCTGGATAAATTCTCCTCTACATTGGAGAGGATTCGCCATTTCAATTACTGCAGATTAATGTCCCGATGCCCCGAAGAATAAAAAAGAAATGAGTTGCATAGTTCATGCGCTGCGCGATGGTCATAATTCCTGCATAATTTCGATGTCAGAAATTAAAAAAATGGTGCTTGGGCGTTTGAACTTGATACGTTTACATAAAATATCAAATAATAGATCTTAAACGCACATACATCATACATGTATCTAATTCACCGCATGAAAGAGGAAATAAGTGACGCTACGCCAAAAGCCATGCGTTTGCCTGAAGTTTTTGGGGTAAAATGCACTATAGAAAATCATATTAAAAGCTTAGCATCGTCAGTCATATTAACATCCTTTGTGCGACGAAAGTGTTCTAGAAGCAAATAACATCATATTCACCTGTTATTGTTGCGCGAATGGGGGTTCACATCAATGTATTCGCGCCTGCTTAGTGTGCACATGATCAATTTTTAGCGCCCGCGGGGAGCATAAATGACGTGTAAGGCGTAGGAAGTGGGGATGTCAGTCCCATTTTAAGGCCGAGTTATTGGCGCGTACAGGCGTGTCGCAGGCTGTAACGACCTGTCTCTCTCAGGTAAGTGTGGCGATCATAGGCGTAGACTTCGGGGGGCATCAGGGCTCGTGCACCCCCTGGTGAAATCCGGGAGGGGGGCAGAGCCCCCCCCCCGGGCCAGGGCCATGATCCTTACCGAGACGCTGTTTACGTGCCATGTAACGAGCTTCTAGTAGTGGCATGTAAACAAAATAACGCCCACGTTGCCTTTATTGACGAAATACATGGGACATGGAATCCCAGCGTGCTTTTCTTAGCTTCAATCTCCAGTTCTGGCGAATAGGTAACGCGCAGTACCCCCCCCCCCTCCCCCGGAGAACTTCTCAGCCTGCCCCCTCCGGGAAAATGGAAAGTCTACGCCGCTGGTGGTGATTGGTAGAATTTGTGCGGCTTGCTTACTCAGTCGTACTCTGTGTCTTCATGAGTTATTCTCGGTTGCATGCAGTTTTCTGGCTAAACTTCCATCTGACAGCGTTTAGAGCAAACAAAGCGCACATCTAAAGAAGAGATAGCCGCTCTGATTTATGTGGTAAGTTGAGGTTGCTAGTCGTATTTTATTTTCCTGTGCCTGTCCAGGGCATGTATATACGGAGAAGGGTTGATGTTAATTTTAGGGTGTCGTTAGTAAATGACGTGTCCACGATTATATAAGGATAATATAAGGCCACTATATTATATATAGTGGCTAGTTTGAGCCACTATATATAATATAGTGGCTCAAACTAGCAAAATGTATCTTGTTGCGCATTTCAAACTCCCAATTTTTTGCATTGTGAGTTTGGACTATCTATATATATATATAGTTCTGATCAAACTAAAAGGCTATGTATATACCCAGTTGTAGGGTCATATCATATGCATACATTCACTTCTAGCTCCGGTCAAAATATAGTTGCGAATGTTTTATGAGCGGTACATTAGCACAGAAATGTCTAACCAAGCAATTGTTCGTTCGATTTTTATACGAGCGGCTACTTTCACAACGAGGTAAATTATTTTCTGCAGGCATCATTTCAGGTGAAAAACTAAGTATGGATCACCTGGCACGCAGACGCAGTCCATACTCGTTCGCGAGTACGGCAACTGGGCGACGGAATCTTGCTGCTGGTGTGTGCAGTTCAAACGTTTGAAGTCTTGAAAAAAGCAATTGATCTGGCTGCCTGCGACGAGAAACAACGTTCGTCTCCTGAGGACGAAGTTGCTCTGTTCTTCAAGTATAAGAAAAGCCTGGTAACTCTGCCTTTTAAGTAAAGCAACCTCCGATTGGGAAGTTTGTTAAAGGAACACTATTAGACCTTCATCTGGCTGATAATAAATTTCGTAGCAGCTTCCGGGTGTGCTCTCGAACCCAACCTCTTGGCCCTAACGCTGGGGAGATCACAGCAGCATGCCTTATGGTAATGGGACATATGAATTTGAAAAAGATGTGGCTTTCGCGTCGCAGAGACATCATTGCCATGTCAGTGTCATAATCAAAACTTAGAAGTACCGGAAGTAAATTTTTACTTGCTTATTCTTTGACTATATAGTTCCCCAAACTAGAATTGTGTCTACACCAAAGGCCTAAAAACAGCAACAAATATATTCACATTAACCGTGAGAACGTCTTATTTGTTTAAATGGTATGCCACTCCGCTAAACACAAGCACGCAATGAAAGCGTAACCCAGAAGTAACCAACCCTCTACACTTACAGTCATCAATGTGCTTCTTTGCAGTATTCTTTTTTCTTTACTAAATGTTTCTAGGTTTTTAATGCGAATTTTTGTTAATTCTAAATATTTGTTCCGTGTACATCATTGGCAGTTGCTGTCTGAAGTACCACCGAGCACATACGGCCTGAGCCTTACAAGAGGTGTTAGGTTTAATTGCGAAAATAAATTTCCCATCGGGTTACACGCGATCGGTCAACAAATGGTTCTTTATGACGTTTTTTGAGGGTCAGCTTGCTTTGCAGAAGAACTCAGAAGCAGAAACCCTGCGTTTTTGTAACCTGTTACCTTTGATTTTAAGGACCAAACTAAGGATCCAGAGGGATCCTGGGTTTGACCCAAGGGATCCCTCTAGAAACCTTGGGATCTTAGATTCGGTTCCCTCTCTCTTATGCCGGTTCGAATAGTAGAGCGTTTTGCCGGCGTGCGGTCAGCTAAATGTTTCCTCCCAAGCATTTAACTATGTGTCGTCATATAGAAAGGGCAGACGAAACTATCACAATGGAAACGTTCATGACGTACCATATCTTTATGTTGCTGTGTAGGTACGTCGAGAAAAGTAAATACTACATTTTATTTTATTTAAAACCCTTACATGAATAGAGAGTGAAAATTATGCTTTTAAACGCTTGTGTTCTCCAGCTTTATGCTCGAGCATAGCAGTTTAGGTGCGTCTAAATAATATTGCTGCGCCAGCGAAGTGTACCTGTGCAACTGTTAAATAACACACCTAAATTCAGTCCAGTCTTTTTTTTAATTTTTGTTTTACTTTTAATTTAAAGATAAAGTTAGGGTTTTTTTTTTTCTGAGGCATGCTTGTTTTTGCGTTGGGTTTATATCACGCTATTGAAAAATAAGCGTGCTATAAGATTTGAAGGTTTTGCTCTAAAACAAAACTTATATATAGGTACTGCGCCTCAGTCTGTTTATAGCCAAGTTTTGTGGAGCCAAAATGAGGCGGTGAAGACTTGCATAGTTGAGGTTTCATTTATTCATTGTCAACGCGATCGGTATGTTCGAAACATTAAAAAAGCTGTTATAAAATGCTTTTCTGTTATCGATATGAAATGGCTGCCTTGACACTTTGACGGGAAACAATTGTGACGGTCAGTCGCACATTTTAAAGCTTTACCACATCCAGTCATGGTTTTATAGCTGCGACCTCCATCATGGTTACCAACGCCAATAAAAAATAGCCGTCAAGTTGACCTTCCATAATTGTGGTCCATTGTGACTGCTACGTACTCAGGCAGCACACCACTGTTGGACCCCCGTTGGACCAATGTTGGCAAAAAATGGTTCCAATATTGGTCTGACGTTGGCACTTTCGAAAACGCCACCCAATCCAATGGTGGTCCAACATTGGTGCCAATGTTGGACCACTGGTTTGCCAACGTTCTAGCCCACGTTGGACCAACGTGGTTTGCGCTTTTTTATCCAATATTGGCATAGAGGTTTCACCGTCGGCTGAACCAACATTGGCATCCAGCGCCTTACACACTGGCTCTTCCAATATTGGCTATTCCGATATTGGCATCCAGTTTAATACACTGACTATTTTTTGCATCCATTGTCTATGACATTATTGGATGCCATTTTTCAGTCAGTGTTCTAACCAGTCTCACAAAAAGAGTGCAGAGAACCAAGCAAGTTCCTTGCCCTTTTTCCTCAAGCACAGTTTTCTTTTTGATACTAAAATCTAATAAATGCAGCAATTTTACCACATTTGGACACTTTGGAAATCAATGAAGCATGCAAATGAATTGTTCGTAACGTTTGATAGTTCATAATTTATTTAAATCGAATAAAAAGATTTAAAAAAAAATGTGCACACTCGGCGGCACGCTTGGTAGTGGACAGGGCAGACTCGACAGGGCAGACTAGGTAGACTGGCGGCACGCTCGGTAGTGGACACGGCAGAGGGCTGGGTGAAGAGCTGGGCAAAGGGCTGGAGCAAGGGATTCCACGCAGGGGCCTGGCCACAGGATTCTGAAAGATACAGAAGCGGTGGTTCGGATTCAGGTGAAGGGTTTCAGAGGCTCTCAGTTCTCTCTTACGCTTGTCAATAATGAAGATCAAATTGAAACATAGCTTTATTATTAATCGCCGCCTTTTAATTAACCAGTCGATTAATCGGCTCGGTTGCTCTGCAAGTATAAAATCTCAGAAAGGCCTACCGACTTTTTTTTGTTTACTTTTCCATAGTATCAACTTTCTTTTCCAGTGAATTATTTTTTCGTTATTTTGTATGTAAAAACTTAGCACTGCCTTCTAAAATAAATAGATGCGCAGGTAGCATACCGGGGCCGGCTTGGTGGAATCATTGTCTCAGCTTAGACTGGGTGAAGGAAAGCACTGTAAAGAATGGGACGCGCAAGCGTCGTGGAGTCGTTGTTTGAGTCCCGTTCAGCTCGTACGCTGGCTTTGACAGTTCTTTCTTTTCCCCCATCTCAGCTGAGACGCTGTTTCTAGAAAGACGGCCCAGGCGTTTACTATTGTTTTGTTCGTCCGACTTGTCCTTACTCAGAGCTTGATCGATCTAGATTAAAATATTGATAGTGGTTTAAAAAATTAATCAAATAGTACGAAGGTTATTTCATAAATTGCTTAACTCTACTCGTGCAACATCATGGGGTCCCTCAACCTTTCATCTAGCTTTAAGAAGCCTTAAGAATTATAATCTCGTCATTTAAGTTCACACCAATATTTTTACGTTAATTTGAAAAAAAAACACGTTTTTAAGATTTACGATATTTGCGGAACGGAAATATGTAGTTATTGTTGTACACATATTGCCTCCATAATATTTACAATTATAAATGCAACCGCTGGCCTCCCTCTTCAGTTCACCAGTGTCAAACGCACTACTAAATTAACAATTCAATAAATACCATGGTACACGTAACAACACGATTGTTGAACAGAGCTTGATGCTTGAATCAATCAAGAGTTTAAAATAAATCGCGCAGATAAAATAGCTTGTCGTGTAGAGACAATTACTGGCAATTACACTCGCAGAGCGCGTGTGACATAACTGGCACTCCACTCGCACCCAACAACCCAAACCTTGGCAAATAAGGACTACACAACGCTGTGGTATTCGGCTTGGAAATACCGGGAGGACTTTTACTACAGCACACATCTACCGCTAAGAAGACAGCCATATTTTAACAAAAAATAAATAAATAAAAATGACGTCGAACACAAAAATAATTAATCAGAACGTCTCTCACGGTCTATTAGAATAAAAAGCACTTGCATATAGCGCTGTACAGGGCCTTTCGGGCCGATCGCTCTGGAGTTCACGTTGAACTCGTCGGAGATTCCTGGCACAGCGTTCGACACGGTTCAAACTCATCGGATAGGGACAAAACGTACATTGCGTAGCAAGAATACCTATCCCCAATGGTGCGGTCAGTTGTGTCTTAGGTCCGTCGAAGCTAGTGGTCACATGTATGCCCACAACAAAGGAAGATCACCGGTGTGTAGGCGCTGCCGAAAGAATATCCATGGTCTTGGCAATCCGCATGTTGAAGATCGCACTTGACACTAAGACAAATTGCGCTGCTGGTGATCGGAACTCTAGAACTAGATTTACCACATTTACCGCAGAAGCGAAATCCACAGCAGGCCCGCAGGCCGTATCACCCGCGAAGCTAGGTCCGGTCTTCGCAGGCAATTGGGGTTTGACGTCATCCGTCAAACCACGTGATCACGCTTCTGCCGTTACCCGCGCACAAAGAGCGGATTCAAGCGATAAAAAGTATACGCCTCATTGATCCGTCGAGTCCGCACCGTCTAGAACGTCTTCAGCTTAGGGAGAGGGAGAAAATGAGAGAAGGAGTAGAAAGAAAGCAGCCCAGAACGGGGAGTGCGCTTACAAAGGCTAATCTTCAGGCCCATCTCAACAATGAACCCAACCAGAGGATTAGTCACTTGTACCCAAGGTTGATAGTGCAGTGGATGTTATGCGAGGCCTCGAGCTTTTAGTCAGGTTCCGTGCCCTGCCTTATCACTAGCTTCGAGACTGTAGTCACGTGACCCTAACCGGAGACAGAATTGGCCTAAAACACGCATAGCGTCTACCCTGCTGCCAATACCGATTGAACAGGACAGCTCTCTGAAGGCCAGATTTTGAATTTCTAAATAAGCTGTCCAGCCCAAAAGTGATTCTGAACGGGGCAAGTTTGAAGACAATGTTTTACATCGTATAACTCACATTAAAATTTAGAATGAAGAACTAAGCGCGACTATTTTTTGCGCACGATGTCCACAAATAACTAAATATTTATATATATATATTATTTTTATCAATAAATTTAAAATTATTTGTACACTGTTAGGTTCGCGTTTTTAAACTTCAAACTTTTTTTTACGAAAGAGTTACACATAAAAGACACCACGGACAGCACATCGTTCGACTTTCAACACACGATGAATCGGTTGCGATGCTGCACGAACAATATCGGAAAGATGCTGCGTAGGATACGCCGGGCGCAACGGCTTCGCAACCGTTCGAAGGGCAAAGGATTCGCGACGACAGAGTAGCGTCTTCCAACTTCAGTAAGCTAATGGGGCTCGAGAGTACCTCGCTAACATTTCCGCAGAGCGAGCGCGGCCGGCCAGATGGAGGCGCAGTATGCTCTCGCGTCGCGATTGCTACGTCGTTCTTCTGCCTACACTGATGATATGTGCACTGGCAGTCGAAGCATCCCTCTCGAGACTTCATTCGAGTCCAATAGACGACTTTCTAGCTCGAAAGACTCTCGTAAAACTGAGAGTAGAAGTCACTTCCGCTGGCGGCGTAAGCGGCGGCTTTATGTTTGTCGACACCTGCGTCGTCAATGACAAATATGCACAGAAACATTAAATATAACAAATAGAGCACACAGAAAAAAATACAAACATGGCAGGGGCACGGACAAAGTAGAAGACGTTAACGCTAGGTAGTGCATATACATACAAAATACACTAGAAAATACAAAAATAATTAAATCTAAAAAACAGAATTAAGTTTTCAACGCCGAGGTAAGGCAATGCGAAAGAAGAGCAGCCGGCAAACAAACTGCAATAGTCCTATAGGCAGCTAAGGACGTATTTGTGATCGCGGTTAGAAAGTACCGGCGACGTACGCCCCATGAAGTTGGCTAAATAAAATTTTCGCTCCGAGCGAGCGCGTGAATGACTCTTTTCCACTTTCCTACCTCTGCAATGCAAAAGAAAAAAAAAGGTCGCGGGTTTATAGTTTACGCGACACAAATATCGATAAGCCATTGGCTATGGCAGTCCAATATTGACCAGCCTATACCATGACATCACAAATATTGGAAAACGCTTGGCTTTGACAGTTTAATATTCACCAGCTTAAGCCAGCGTAAATACAATATCGGAAAGCCATTGGCTCTGACAGTCCAATATTGTACAGGTTATGCCGGCGATATCCAATATTGGAAAGCTATTGGCTTTGACAGTCCAATATTGGACAGCTTATACCGGCGTAAA